>BHFT01036451.1:0-67381 GCA_004320025.1 Laticauda laticaudata | reverse complement strand
AGGCGTTTGGTTCTGGTGATTAGTGTTTTGGCCACGGAATTTATCTGTGCTGGGTGGTGGTGGGATTGGGCATTGAAGTAGCGGTTGGTGTGTGTTTTCTTCTGGGATATGGTGTGTCCTAGTGTGCCATCTGTTTTCTTGTAGATTAGTACATCTAGGAATGATAGTTGTTTGTTTCCGTTTCCATGGTGAATTTGATTTTGGGGTGTGTGTTTAGGTGTGTTAGGAAATTGTTCAGGTTTTCTTTTCCATGGGGCCAAACAACAAATGTGTCATCAATGTATCTTAACCATAATTTGGATTTGTTGGTGGTACTGGCTAGGGCTCTGGATTCAAATTCTTCTGTGAACAGGTTTGCAATAACGGGTGACAGCGGTGATCCCATAGGGGCTCCTTCGATTTTCTTGTATCTTTGTCCTTTGTATATGAAATATGTTGGTTAAGCAGTGTTCTGTTAGTTCCATGAGGTGTTTGGGTGGTTGGTATTTAGTTTTGATGATTTTGAAAGTTTTATCGGGATTTGAGTGAATAGTGATGTGGGAAAATACCCAAACAAAGCTGAATACCATACATACATACATACATACATTTTTGTAGATTTTCATGGGTACAGGTATGTAGATCTAGGTGTGTTTGGGTCTTTTCCCATGTAAGATTAAGAGTACCTTGGCGATGTTTCGGCGAGGTTCCACTCGGCATCCTCAGGCTGGTGCTTTCAGCTTTGTACAAATCATCTAAAAGATTGCACTGCTTGCACTGGCATGAAGCCGAAAGCACCAGTCTAAGGATGGCGAGTGGAACCTCGCCGAAACATCAAGATATTCTTAATCTTACGGGAAAAGACCCGAACACATCTAGACCTACACACACACACACACACACGTCTAGGTTTGATCTACTGGGCATTTTAGCTCAGTGAAGGAGCATGAGAAATGTTTTAATTAAAAAGGGCACCCCAATTAGAAATACTGCTGTAATTATCCTATTTACTTCCATTAGTGATTGGAGATATATTTATAGGAACACATAAATATCAGCTGTACAAAGTATTCTGAGCTGATATTTAATGTCTTACAATGCACTGAACTTTTAATAGTTTAGAATCACTTTAGATTCCTCAATCCAAGGTTTCCAAACATTTGAGAGCTAGTGGAAATATTTTGAGATTTTAAGAGTATGGTCACACTTACAAAATCTACCCCATCCCACTGTTTGATCACCTCAGCTTGCTTGGTTTTTCTGGGAAGGTGGCAAGTTTTCAAATAAATCATTCAGGGTGTATCTCTTATCCCCTCATGTTTTTTAAAAGAATGCCTCCCAGATATATGCAAAGCTCAGAAAAATAGGAAAGTGGGAGAAGAATGCTATTCCAGGACACCACTTTACAGATAGCTTTAATTAAATGAAATAGGCAAACCTGTTTCGGGAAGTCCTAATCAACTTAAGTGCACATCTGTTTTTTTGCACAAAAACATCTAAGCTTTTTCAAAAGGCAGGTAAACTGCCTTCTGAAGCAGGTAAGATTATTTTCAGTCTAGGCTTGCTGTCCTAGCACTGGCCATTATGGAGATCTTGTACTTTCTATTTTTTCTTGTTCATGTATTGTCTAAAGATACGAGGTAGCTTCGGTTGCAAGATGGCTTAAATGTATAGACAGAAAAGATAACATATAAACTTGGGAAAGAAATACTCCCCTCATTAATATTTTTGTTCATTTACAATCTAAACATGAAGTCAAAGAATTTCACAATTGTTTTAAGAACTATTTTGAAATGAATTACATTAAACTTCCTTTGCTTCAGCCCTCTGGAACTATCCTTCGTTTTTTCTGCTTTATTTGTAACTTGATTTGCAGGAAGAGCAGAGACTTCAAAATTCAGTAATGCAGTGGATTGTGGTATATTTTTAGAGCCAACAATGGCAGCATAGCTGTAGATGACTTTAAAGTGGCCACCATCTAGTTATCCTTAGCGTTTATGATATCCCATGTATCCAACACCAAGTCACAGGAGAATACTTTCCATCACAATTTTCTTTCAGTAATGGTGTTTTAGCAGCTCCGTTCAAAAAAGTCCTTGTTTAGCCTTCTCCTCTTAACTCTTCTGTAAAGGACTGATTAATGGCAATACATGGATTACTGTCCCCAAGTGGGATTTTTTTCAATCAGCACTTATGAATATACAAACATATGTACATATATCGCTAAATTCTGAATTATTAGACAAAAAAGATTGAATGTATGCTATAAAACTGTTTAATGAATGCATGCATGCCTGATACAATAATAAATTTACTGAATTTAAATTTACTGTTGTAAACATTTTACAAAAAGCATTGCAATTTATCTGAATACAGTCATTGGTGAAAAAATTATTCAAAATGATAAATGGCACATAAAAAAAATAAAGGTGACAAAACCCAGTCTGCATCTTCTTTCAGCACAACTCTGAACAAACAAAATAGAATGGTATAAAAGTGTACAGCAAAGATTTCCTTTCAAATTCTGGAAGCTGCAAATACAAAGTGGCTGAACAATTGTAATGTGATTACAGTAACCAGGTGATTTACAGTAAAAGGTGTTTGATCCAGTTATACTTTGCTGTTGAAACAATTTATTGGCAGGTGTCTGTTTTCTGAAAGACCGCTTTGGCAATTGGAGGTTTGAAATAACATTAAAGTTCAAAGAGACAGTCACAGCATTTACTTCGTGGAAGGTGATTTGTACACCAAGGCTCAGAGGTCCTGAAAATTGGTTCCAAAAGTGCAAGTGTCCTGCACAGATAGCTTAAAACTGCTGGTACAGCCAAGTCACCAACAGATCTGTTGTTTTTTTGCATAGTTCACACATCACTGGAAACGTGAAACGTGTGCTATTTTTGGCAAGAGCAAGAAGAAGTGATATTGGTGAAAGTTGTCATGTTGGTCATGCTAGCTCATGCAGAAAGCTGCTACCTAATGTTGTTAGGCACTGAATACTGATTCTGTTTTTGTTGAAGGAGTTCTGTAATTGCCAGCAACTTCTTCAGTACATGCTGTTGAAAAAAAGGTAAATTTGTTAAATTATCCATGGTCTCTCTGGAAGTTTTAAAAGCTGAAAGAAGTGATTTATTTATTTAAATATCTTTAGAGTACTTTTAGATTTTGAGTAAGGAAAAGACAATCTAAAAGTTTTCTAGCTTGAATATGTACATCAAAATAACTTTCCTGCAGCTTTAACAATTAAAGAAAGCAAGATTATATGCAATGAATATAAAAAATGTAATGTCTTACAACATCACTTTGTAATTATGGATATAACTTCAAATACACATTGTATTTGATACATTGACAAAATCGAGACAGTCATGCTAAAAAGTTCACTCATTTTACGGAAGAGAGTTGTATTTGACGATACTTTGCTAATTCCACCATCTGTAGTCTTTAAGTGCCCTCTTTTGAAGCTGCTTAAGAGTCTCCAAACCCAGAGCAGACTTTCAGAGGGCAGCAGAAAAGACATTTGGTGAGTTTGCTTCCTCCCAATTTTACCCATAAAAAATTGTAGATGATGAATTCATCTTAAGTGAATAGGAATTAATTCTATTGATTACAACATGATTTTCAGTAAACTTTTACTGATCTTTTCACAAGACTGTATTTCTGTTTTCATCTTCAGTTTATATTTCACTTCATATACACTCCAGTATGTTTCTTTAACTTGCAGAATAATTTCTTATATTTTCACACTTTAGGAGAAATATCCAGTTTACTTGAATTCTCTATGAATATTAAACATTCCTGATCCAAGACTCCAAAAAAGAAAGCTGTACCATGCTTACATTTTTGTGTAATACCCTTTCAGTACAATTACTTCAGAAAACACCAAGTTTGCTAAAATATCATACTGCTTTGGTATTTGGCACACAGAAAACTGAAAGACAAGGTCAATTTGATTCTATGATACTGACTTAATCAACCTTAACCAAAGCAAATATTTTAATCCAATTTTAAAAATGTCAACTTTAAATACAAACTCTAAAGAAAGTAAGGATTTCTCAGAAGCCAGGAATTCTCACTTCAGATACTAAATTCTAAAAGTAGGAATCATTTTATTCTGCTATGTTTTAACTTTATGATTTGAGGTTTTGATATATTTACAGTTAAACAATATACTAAAATCTTTCTCTAAATTAAGGCTATAAAAATATAGAAATTTAGATTACTGTCCGAGCTGGCTGCTTCCAGTAGGAAGATTTGTCTCTCCTACTAATGATCTCCTTTTGCTGTCAAAGCTGGTTATTTGGCATTTAGATTTGAATGGCAGCACTTAGGAATTACCCATGACAACTTTTGGATGACTGAACTCACCCAGGAAAGGAAATCTTGAAGAGTACAGTTTCCTGTGGGAGCAGCTGGAACTTTCTTTCACTTTTTCTTCTCAGCAGACTGTTTTCGTAAGGAAACAGGGTTTTAACTTCACTTTTTGAAGTTTTTATTTTGCTTTGTTTTCTATTTCTGAAAGTTTCAACCCACTGCTGGATTTTATCTATTCTTCTTGCTTTTTTCCTTTGCTTTGTTTGACTGTATTTATTAACTTCTGCTTTTTCCAAATGGAAAATCATGGCATGTTTCTGGATAGTGAAAGTGCTTTTACTTGTTTTACATTTTTATTGGACATTCACTACAGGGATTTTGTATTTAATTCAATTTATAACAAGTTTAGAGCTTATTTTTCTTAGTCTTTCCTTTAAAAATGTATTCAAACATCCAGAAAATATCTTCTGATCCTTTGTCAGTATTCTTATTCTGCTTTATCTACTACGTGGAGCAACAACTTTACAGACAAGGGATGAGGCTGATACTCAAAAAAAGATTGTTTGATAACATGTAATTCTTAGCTGAACGCTTTTTTAAAAAAGTTTGATCAACTCATAGAGGTGTGGTAGTCATAAGCAAGCAAGTGTAGATAGATTGACTTTGGAAATTGAACTTATTATATTATTTAATCAGAAAACAATTGATAAGAGATGCTATTAAGAAACAAATGTGGATATTTGATCCAGAACAAATCAGTATTAATTTTTGAGACAATTTGGAATAGTTAAGAAGACATGGTAAAATTTTTACAAGTTGATTATAATAGCAATTTGTTAAAAGGTTTTGAAATTTTAATTTTGTCATTATTGTTATTAACTATTTTGTCAATATATAATATAAATAATTTGTCAATGGAATTAGTATAATAGTTTAAATTTTGGGGGGCCTGTTTTGCAAGTGGTGCGGAAACTAACATTGTTGTAATATATTAAACCGTATTCAGCTAGGGGGAATAATATGTATATATGTGTTTTTTAAATGCACTTTTAAAATGTTTTTGTTTTTTTCTTAGTTTGTCTCTTAAAAATTTTTTGGGAGTGTTTTGTATTTTAATCTGAATAAAATAAAAATATATGGGGAAAAAATATAGAGATGTAATTTTTTCGTCCAAATCACATAAGCAAGTTTTAAATGTGAAAAGTTGTAAAAGAAAAAGGAATACCCTTAAAAAACAGAAGGAAGAGCCACAAACAAAACAAAGATCAAAACCTCATGTCCAAGACTGAACCGTAACCTGAGAAAATGCCTCAGATAGACTTTATCTAGATCTCACAAAGATGCAGCGATGGAGGAGAAAGCACATTCAAATTTATAAAATTATACTCCCGTAACCTTGTAATAAAAATTATGTTGGCCTGAATGACTTTGGTTTCCTAGTCTGGTCTATCTTTTATTGTCAGTTTCCTCTGAATGTTTTCCACAATTTTTTATGAATTCATAAAACTTTTAAAGAAAACTTTCAGCTAAAGATCGGCTGTTCTCAAACAGTCTTTTTTTTCCTGAGTCTCACTCCTTCCTTTCCGCTAATTCAATATGTTGTTGCTCAATGTAATAGATAAGAAAACAGGAAAAACAAAAACAAAATGACAAATTGAAAAATACAAATTATCTGCAATGAATGCCCAATAAAATATAAATCAAGTAGAAGCACTTTCACCATCCAGAGGCATGTGCTATGTTCCCTTATGGAAAAGCAGATGTTAATGATAACAGCCAAATAGATTCAAGAAAAAGCCGAAAAAACCCCTCAAGATAAAATCTAGCAGGCAGTTGAAATCAATCAGCATTCAACAACCCAATTAACATTTAAAGATAAAGAGCAAAGCAAAACTTCAAAAAGTGAACTTTCTGCTGATAGGAAGAGGTAGAGAAAAGACCAATAACTTTCCAGCTGCCCTCACAGGGACCTGAAATCTTCAAGATTCCCCCTCCCAGATGAACCCCAGAATTGACTTGGATCATTTCTAAATGCCCGCATTCAAAGCCAGGGAAAAACACTGCCAAAGAACGGACTTCCGGTTTGAGCTTCTTCGGCAACAGACCGAAACCTTGTCTCTGCGAGGCTTTGATCTGTGTTCGCCGCTGGAGCGCCCCGAGCCGGCTGGTTTCGGGGCTAAGCCACCCCGTAGAGGTGGTGAAGAAGGGGGAGACTGCCTGCAGGGTTGAGGAGAGCCGCATCCCTCTTCCCACTGCGCCCATTATTCCCTTTCCTGAAGCAGTTGTAGTGGTGGCAGAAATGGCCACCACAAGAAGAACTCGACCAGAAAGAATGTGCAGGAGGAAGATAAGAAGAGAAAGTTTTGTTGACCGCGTCAAACAGCAAAAGCAACAATAAGGTACCCTGGAATTTAAATTATAACATTTTCCCAAACAGATTTTGAAGCTGTGAAGAGAGAGAGAAGGGAAAGGAATTGTTTTTTCTTCGCCTTCCTGTATACTGACAGCTAAGAGACTTAAGCAAGAAATTGAAAAAATCCACTTGACATTAATAGGCATCTAAGCTGAAATAAAAGTCAAAGGGATAAAAAGATTTCTGGATATTTAAAAGTTTTTAAAAAGCAGGAAAGCAGGATAAAAGGCAGGGAAATCTGGGAAAATGAGGAGACTGCCTGCGAATTAAGGAAATGGCACTGTACGTAAAGAACTTACATGTAAATTTTAACAAGATTCCTCATGAAAAAGAGCCAAGAACGCCTTGGTTTTTGGTTACTTTGATGTTGGTTTTTGCATCTGGATGACTAATTAGCGGGTGTTTAAAGTTTTAAAGGTATCACTCTTAGAAGAACTGAAAATGGAACTAAAAATGGAAAGGATGCCAAGAAGGAGAGATTCTTTTGGCTTCTTATTCAAGTCTTAGAAAATGAGCATCTGGAACTATGAGAAACAAGAAACACTTCAGAACAAAAGATTGGACAAAGAAGCCCTTTACGATCAAATAATTTTGGAAGTGGGAAAAAAAGAAAAGGGGGGGAAAGAGAGTGAAAGGTTTAAGACGAAAAAACAACCAAAAGAAAAGAAGAATAATTTGAAAATAAGTGTAATATAGAAAGCAACAGAAGAGGGGATTACAGATGAGAGAGTTAGAAGTAGAGAGACGAGGGGTAAAAAGGGAGGGAGAAGAAGAGGAGAAGAAGGCATGGAAAAGAAGCTTGTAAAACACAGAAGCAAGAAATGGACGAAACAGGGAAAAGATATAAGGATGTGCAACCAAAAAGCTTGTTTAGAGATAATGCGGTGAAAATTTAATGCAAAAGGGATTCTGCAAAGGTACTAAGATAGCATTGTTATATTACCATCAGAAATAATTTTAGAAAATATGATTAAAATATGGATAAAATATTTACTGTAAGGTAGTTGAATGTTGGTGATAAATAAATGATTAAAGTAAGAGAGAATTAAATGGGACATTTTTAATTATTAGTAATGATTTATAAAATATTGTAAGTGGAGAAATATGTAAAAAAAGAATTAGCCTATGGAGAGTTTAAAGTGCTTCCCAAGGGAATATTGATATTTAATCTGAAAGAAATGTTAGTGTTTAAGATTTTGTGATATTATGATAGACTGAACTGGGATGGAATGTGCTACTTTATTTATATATTATATAATTTTTCTTTTTAAGAATATAGCTGTCTATTTAAGATGTAGCCAAGTCAGAATTTGCACTGGTGGTTATCATATTCTATTGATGCATATCTTAGGTATACTTGAAGCCTTAAATAAGTTTGAATGGATAAATTAAAGGATATAAGGTGTCTCTCATTGGTAATCAGGGAAGAAATTTTTGTTTTAATAAGCAAAAGATATGAAATTGAATCAGGACAGAAAAAGTATAAATATAATGCATTTGAACTGAGTGAGATTAAAATGTGAGAAATTAAAGAGGGAAAAACTATGTAGAAAAAAAATGCAAATGGTAATAAGATATGGAATAGAATATAAAAATGAGCATGAAATTGAGTTTGGTGTCTGTATGAAGAAGTGATATCCTGGGACCATGCTATTTTCAGAAAAGATGTTTTATTTGTATTTTGTTTTTGTGAAAACCCAAATAAAATTTTCAAAAAAACACAATACTACCAAAGAACCAGATTTGCCAACAAAAACAGGTCGTCGGCAGGAAAGAAAAACTTTCCTATTGGGCAGCAGCCATATTGGGGGAAGAGCCCCCGAGTTTGGTGCACCTTGAAGTGCTGACAAAAATAAAATTCTTCACATATTTTGGAACAAGCCTATGTTTGGTATCACCTTACCTGCATTGCCCCTCGCTCATTACTGAGTGTTCGAAGTTCATCTGAATGAGCCACACAAATCTCATGAAGGGCTGCTAGATCACGTGATAAGTCAGTTCTAGAGGGCTCTGTAGTGTCTGGAAGCTCAGGTATGTTCTTGAACAAAATAAAACAAAGATTATCATCTTTTATAAAATAATAGAAAGTCAGGCTTTTCTCACTTTTTACTATTATTTGACATACCATTGTTTGCCCATATAGAAAATGATTAAAAGTTACTATCATTCTTTACCTACAGGCCGTTTAAGGCTTAAAAACATAATGAGTGCTTTTAAAAAGCTGTGTAAGCATCACAGGAGTTAAAATTGTGTAACAGATGCCATTTCATTATTGAATGAAGCTCAAGTAAGAACTGCTATGCAATGCTGCATTTTAGAAATATTAGGCCTTACTTGTGAAGTTTAACCTACACTGCTCAAAAAAATAAAGGGAACACTTAAACAACACAATGTAACTCCAAGTCAATCACACTTCTGATCAAGACACTTATCCACGTTTGGTCAGCAACACTGAATTACAAATGCATCACGTGCTGATTTATGCAATATGAATAGACAATAGGTGGAAACAAAGGCAGTTAAAAGACATACCTCCACCTTTGTGCAAGGAAGTGGCAGGAGGAAGCACTGTCCAGAGCTCTGCAAAATGACCTCCAGCAGCCACAAATGATGATGCATGTACTCTCCAAACGTCAAACAAGACTCAATCATGAGGGGTATGAGGGCCCAGACGTTGCCACAGGTGGGGTGTGCTTCCACCCAACACCGGTGCGGGACGTTGGCATTTGCCAAGAGAACACTCAAGATTGGCAAATTTCACACTGGTGCCCTGATGCTTCACACAGAGGTGAAAGCCAGGTTCACACTTGAGCACATGTGACATGATTTGACAGTGGTATGGAGAACACTGGTGAAGAACTGCACTGGCTGCCTGCCAACATCCTCCAGCCAGAACCAGTTGACAGTGGTCCAGTAAATGGTGTGGTGCGCCATATTACTTTAGGGGCTGCACGAGCCCCTGCAGTCGCAGACAGCCGACTGTACCTTACTGGTCTGAATTAGGAAACGATGTAGATCTCCATGATCACCTTGATGAGACCATATGCTGGCTGTGCGGTTGCCCTGAGTTACACTCCTAATAGCAAGGACAATGCTGGATCCTGCATGTGGCTGGAGTGTGTCCAGCAGTGTCCTGCGAGACGAAAGGCATTGAGCTTTATGGACTCTGGCCTAACCCGTTCTCCAGACCTGACATGCCAATTGTTAGCACTTGCGGACCTATCATGTCTCCTCGCTCCATACACCAAATGGCCACGTGGCCAACCACAGACTTCTCACAGAGTTGGGGGATGCTTTAGTTCCAATTGTGGAGGAGATCCTCAGAGACCATCACGCCACAATCAGGGATCCATACAGATCCTCTGCCAGATTTTTTGTAGGGGGGTTAATACAGGCAGGTTGGTAAGGCCATCATCATCATCAGACTACTGAGCCTCTCATTTCGACTTGTTCTTTAAGGAACGATTAACTTCAATAAGTTGGATCTGCCTATAATGTTTTTTCCACTTTAATTTTGAGTGTAACTCCCAACACCTCCACGACCTCCATACCGGGTCTTGGTTAGAAATATTGGATTTTCCATTAGAATCAATTCTTGTGTGATTTTGTTCCTAGCACATTCAGCTATGTAATGAACAACATATTTAATAAGAATATTTCATTCATTCTGATCTAGGAAGTCTTATTTTTGTGTTCCCTTTATTTTTTTGAGCAGTGTATTTTTAATATCAACAGGCTGAACTATGATTTTAGCCAATGTTAGTGAATAAGCATGGCAAACAGCTACATTGAACTAATGTGCTCTGGAAGAAGATATTCTATGCAAGAAAAAATGAACAAAGATGTAACAGAAATATATAAAATAGGAAGGCAGGAATTAAGCAGGGAGATGAACTACATAAAATAGAGGGGCAATATCACTTGAATATTAAAAAAAGTCAACTGAATTTACTTTAAGACACATAAAAACAAGCCAAATAAAAGCCATTTCAGAAAACACAAATGAGGTCTTGGAGAATAAACAATTAATACTTTGAAGTACATTTCTGGAACTAGAGAAATAAAATATTTTCTCAGTTCTCAGTGCGGAGATAAAGGAAATCTTTACAAAACTAATAGCTGTGTATAGATAAATGTTCTTACCCCAAGTTCATCCAAAAACATGATCATCCTGTGTTTGTTACTCTTGATAAATGGATTTACACCTTCCATATAAGGTTCCTAAAATTAAATAAGTTGCTATCTTTATTCTACACATATATATTGTAATGCGTGCAATAGTTTTAAACTTTGATTTCTACATGAACTCCCAGAGCAGCATAATTAATTACAATATTTTAATATCTTTTTTCTACTTTTAATGAAAATCACATCAAAAGATTCACATGACAAAAGGCTAAGTCACAAACGTTTTATATACTTTGTAAAATGATAACAAGGGTAGTGAGGTTCCTTTATGACATTTACTAAATCTCATCCTATTTACAGTTAGCAAAGCAACTGAGCAGAACTGACAAGGGAAATTCATAATTGGCTTTTAAAAGGAAGTTTTTAAATTGTGAAAAATGTTACAGCCCTTCAAAATGGACAGAGAAACAAAGTGTTAACCTAACCTATCTAACCAGTGCAGATGAATACATATGAATGGGCATTCTGCATAATTTCAAATTACTAAATTGCTATCAAGAAACTCCCCACATGGAACATACAGTAACAGTCAAAACTGAAAATAGAGTCAGTGTTCTGACTTTGTTTTTATATTTGGTAAGATTTGAGATAATACAAAGGTTTTCAAAATTCGCATATTCAATCAAATTTCAGATTCTTAGAATATAAAAGTATGATTAATGATGTTATTTTTATCATATTAATGTTTCTTAATTATTGAGAATCCCCAATCAAGAAAAGAAAACATGATCAAAAACATGTGCTTATTGTTTCAGGGTCTGTTCATCTCTTTGCGAGGAATGAGATAAGTTATGAATCCAAAACCATTTCCAATGGCCATTCTCTGGAATAGCTAGAGTATACTTAAAAAAAAACACCAATATGCATGACTATATCATTTAGTTAGATAGCTGGCCAAGGCTAGTTCTAGGTTCTGCAACTAGTACAGGTAATCTTCAAGTTATAACCACTCATTTAGCAGTGGGCCAGATTACGTGCCTCCCTCACCCCCGTGCCTCCAACTGTTGGTGCTGCTGTCGCGAGGTGAGGCAAGGCAGGTGCCAGGGAACAGGTGGTGCCATACAGTGGCCCCTGCACACTCACCCCTGCCATCCAACCTAGTCCTCCAGCTCCACCACACACTCCACAAGCAAAGACGGTGGGGCAGTGATTGGAAATGATGGGGTTTTTCATCCCTCACCTTAGAAGAAAGGAGAAGGAGGGAAAGGGAGGTCTGCCTCTTTACTGGCTGCTCCCCAGGCTTGCTTGCGGGAACCTGGCACAGAAGGAAGGGTCTGTTTCTTTCAGATTTTTCCTGACCCTCCCATCCCCTTTGAACCTGGCCTTCCTCCTTGGAGGAAGATGGAGGGCAAGGCTGAGCTGAAGCAAAGGAGAAAGGGAGGGAGAAGCCGTGCAGCTTAGGATAGGGAGCTTTCCTGCCTCTTCATAAGACCGTTCAGGAGAAACATCATGCAAATGTAAAAGCTGCTCCTTCCAATTCAGCAGCAGCACCTGGGCTCTGGCAGTAGGGCCACTTCATCCTTCCCCAGGAGTATCTTGCCAGCGTCCCCTTGATGGCCCTTCCCCCATACAGTTTCCAAGGAGGGAGAGGAGGAGAAAGAGAGAGAGGAGGGGGGACAAACAGGAAGTGCTCACAGTGCTTTATTTTAATTTGCATGCCAGTGTCTTCTGAGAGGCCTCATGGAGAGGCGGGGAAGCCCCTCATCCTTAGCTGCTGGATGGAGGGCTAGGGTGGGCTGAAGCAGTGGAGAAAAGAGCAGAGGGAGAGACTAAGGGGCTCACCCTGCAAGACCCCTTGGGAGAAAAGGTGTGTAAATGTAAAAGCTGTTCCTTACAAGTCAGCAGCAGCGCCTGAATCAAACAATTTGTCTTCCATTCCCTCCCCACCTCACAACCACATTGGCAAGTTGCTCAGCCTCCTCCTGAGGTGCCGCATCAGCATTGAAAGTGGGTCAGTGGCCACGGGGGCTGCTGCTAAACATGGATGTTGGTGTTGCTCCCACAAAGCAGTTGTTAGGGCATGAAGACATGGGGGGCCTTAAAGTAAGCTGATGTGTGTGTCAGATAGCTCCATTCTCCCACCTTACTGCGGTGGCACTCAAAATGAGACACCCAAAAAAATAAGCCCTAGTGCTTATTTAGAAACTTAAAAGAAAATAAGACTAGGTCTTATTTTCGGGGAAATACAGTATGATATGTGGACACAGGATGTAAGGTGATCCTTTTCCTGATGATTCACTATGGTACTATCTGCATGCAATGTATACAGCAATTAGAATAGGCAGTTTGCTTGCATTTTCTCGATGAGCATATAATGAACCAATTATGTTTACCTTAGCTCCAAACTCAACAAGATTTGCCAAATTCTGCACAGATTTAGCAACCAGCGTCAATGTTCTTGCTGCAGTCGTAGAAGGAGAATCTGTAACAAACAGTTTGAAAATTACAACCAATATTACAATAATTTATAGCAAGCCAACTGTCAAGTTCCTTCTAAGCCACATTAAATTAGCTAAGTTGCTCCTGATTCAAGTGGTTAACTGATGAGCCTTTTGAAGGGGAAATTCACAAACCATAGCACCTTCTTTCCCAAGACACTGATAATATAGAAATCTTAAGGACAGTAAATTCTGGCAGTTTCTCCTTTTCTAAAATTTCTTTAAAAGAAAAAAAAATGGTCAACTAGTTGTTTCAGAAATATATCAAATAACTATACAACTGCATATTTGTCATTATCTTCCTAGTATTTAACCCTCTCAAAACAAGTTAAAGTCAATTATTGAATAGCAATATAAACTTACTTTATTTAAAAAAAAATAAAATGTTGAAAGGAAAACTGCTAGGGAAATTTAGCAGTATTAAACACATGATGACTGCACCAGATCCATATACTCTCATTCTCATTTTATTACTGACATTTCTAATAAGAATTTACACTTAAAAAAAGCACTCAAGCCTATTTAACCAAGCAACAGAATTTATTTTCATGACTGCATTTGAAATGAAATAGGCATTGTTGTCCTAATGCTAAATATGAGTTAATTACTATCTTATGTATTCACCTGAGATGATATTAAACATCCTTGGATTTAGAATAGCAGGGCAGATCAGCCGAAGGAAAACAAAGCCACTGAAATTATAGACACAAGAATATGTTGATGTTTGAAATGAATGAACAAAACATTGTAAAATTATTAAGATGCACATAAGATTAACTCATTTCTCATTGTTCTTGTATATGTACTAGCAACAGTTCAGTTTTTCTAAAGCAGAGAAATTATTCTTTCAACACTTACATCTAATACTTCGTAAAATATTCATTACTGACTGACAGAATAATAGAAAAGATTTTTCAAAACTCCTAAATTTTTCAAGTTAAAATGCCTATGTCACCCTCTCAATGTAAAACTCAGTAAGTATCAATAAAATTATATAATATATGGGCATGCAAATAGTCATTTAATATATGTAGTGTAGTGATGTACTATTTAACAAGTAGTTAAATATACATATCAACAGTCTCAACAAGATAAGGAACAAAGAGATAAAATCTGGTATATTAATTTCTTTCTTTCTCACTCATAGTTTTCTGATGAGGTCTTGTTCCATAACATATCATGTTATAAAATGGATAAGTGAACTACCAATAATAATAGGGATTTACCTTTGCAGTCATGTTATAAACATTCACGCTTGAGAGAGCACTTATACCAGCATCTTTTTGCAAAAAACAGTTACAAAGGCCTATTTCCTAATTGGGATGTAGGTACTACTTTCCTAGTTACCCAACTAATATTTTTTTCTCAAGTTTTCATAGTATTTTTTCTGCATGTGCAATGCTTTATCTAAAGCCCATGTCACACTGTACAACGGATGCAAAAAGGACACAGCGGACGAGCAAAATGTTCCATCCGTTGTTATCCGCTCTCAAATGGGGCAAAAATTTCCATAACCAGATCGGATAACACAGACGAGGGGAGGACGCAGGGCGGATGCAGAGCGGATGCAGAACGGAAGCCCAGCGGATGGAAGTGGATGGCACATCCGCAGGGCTTCCGGGGGAGCGAAGCGGAACGCGAAAACGGATTACAGCGGATTCAGAACGGACGTCCGAGCGGATAAGCGGTATGCACAGTGGGATGCACAGCGGAAGCCTAGCGGATGCCTGGCTGGCGTTTAATTGCGGCTATGCGGGAGGATGCATTTGCGTCAGCCCCGCGGATTATAAGCGGAGCCAGCTTGGGTAAGCAAGGTCGCCATTCAGAGGAAAGATCCTGCTGCCGAAAGGATTGGCTGCCTTGCCTGCCCTGCCTGCCCGTCTGCCATGCAAAGCGTTGCTGCCACCCCCTGCCAGCCAGCAACCCACAACCCATCTGAAGCAAGGCATAGCCTCAGCCATCTGCTGCCTAGCCTTGCAAGGGACAGGGCTACCAATCCTGCCCCCCCCGCCACTTACTCTGGTTCTGCTTGGGGTTTCTCAAGCACGGGCTCGGCTCTTCTGGGGCTGGGGCTTCTGCTTCTGGAGGAACTGATGACAAGCACTCCTAGACCGCCTCTCAAGCAACCTGCACCCTTGCACCCTTGATGATCTGGAGCGACCAAGAGGAGTGCTCAAGAGACTCATTTTTGTTTTATATTCTTGGTTAATAAATCTGTATTTTGATCCACACTATTGATTCATAATTTTTTATAATTAAAGCTTGTGGAAACTTTTAAGAAATGGTTTAGCCTTTGCATGCTTGTTTGGGTGTGGGGTTTAAGAATAGGCAGTGGGAGGGCAGGGGAAACTTTGGATGTATTAGCTGACTGCATGCTCCTGTAGGTGGTCCTGAGGCCAGGTGGTGCAGAGTGAGTGCCTTATCTTTAACTTGAGCCGGTTCCAGGCTGGGCGGGAAAGTTGGTGTTTGTCTTGCGTCAACGCTGGGTGTCAGGCGCTTGCAATCGTCATATGCTTGGAGGCTCCCAATGAATGTCTCTGTGAACGCCCCGAGTTGTCTTCGCTCCTTGAGCTCCACCATCATGCTTGTTGAGCTCTCCTCTTCTTTGGCCACCATCTTTGACCATTTCTCTTTCTGGGTGGTCTTTTACGTGTAGTAGAAGTTTCACAGAGCCCTGTAGATGGTTTTCGCATGTTGCTAGTTTATCATGATTAGGATGATGGCGTTGCGAAAGGACTTTGTCACAATCCACGGTGGACATGACTGGTTGCTTGGAAGAGGAAGAGTCAGTACGAAGGCTGCAGAGGTCTGCACAGCTGGGTCTGTGGTCCCTGATAAAGTGAGAATGGCAGACGAGTTGCTCTGCCTTTTTATAGGCAGTATAGGTTACCCTTTGCATCCTCTAGGCATCCTGCAGACATCTTAATATCGGAGATAGGTCCCCTCTGCGAACGTTTTTTCCGTTTAACATGCTTTTGTTTTCCGTTTTGCAATCCGCTAAGGATCCGTTCTGCAATCTGTTCCGCGTCCGTTTCTGCTTCCTCCCTGCGTCCAGGCGGATGCGAGTTGCGCGGATGCGGCAGCGGATGCCTAGCGGATATAGTGGGATGCGTACGGATGCGTACGGACGAAACTGGATACATTTTCCGCGCAAAAGTGTTTTAGCAGCCCACAAACTTTTCGGAGCGGATTTAAACGTCATAACGGATGCTGGACGGATAGAGAGGAAGCAAAACGGAGGCAGAGGCAGTGAGTACATCGTGTTTTCGAACGGATGGCAAGGTTTTTTGTCCGTTTTACATCCTCTTTGCATCCGTTGATTCGGTGTGACATGGGCTTAAATATGATGTACTGTTGTGTAATTTATGAAAAGTGATTTTTTTGTAACTATGAAAGCTGAATAGCGTGCATTTTCAAAGATTTAAAACAGCGTATCTTTTCAAACATAGCTGGAAAATAAAACGTGAAGGTGAATTTCTCAATTACAGCATATAACAGCAACAAAGCAAATATAATAATAAAAATATCTTACCTAACTACTCTTGTCCTCATGGTTGTATTGGCTGGCCACTTGCTCTGAACAGATTTTTGTAAGCAACCATAAATATACCTCAGTGTCCTATTCAAATAATACAGTAGGGATAATAATACATGTAAGTTTTATAATAAGTATTCCAAAATTATAGATAACTGACATTCCTAATATTTCATATTTTATACAATCAAGAGTAGTATTTTAAAAATACTTTTAAAAAGTATTTTAAAAGAAAAGTTGAATGAAATAAAATACATCTGACTCAATAAATATATACTGCACAGAAATTTTACTTTTAGATATCAGCTGAATAACTGAAAGATTCATAATTTTAAAAAAATATAAGAACTTTCTAAGTGTTCATTCAAGTTTATAGTAATGTTGGCGGCATGGTGGCTTACTAGTGAATATTTTTGCCTCCCACTGGGAATGTTGAGAACTCAATCCTAGGTAGCAGATGTTTCTTTCCAAGGCACAAAGAAAAACATATCTGCTTCGAACTCCACATGGCATCAGGAAGGGCATCCAGATAGTAAATGCTTAACTCCATCCAGTGGCCCTGACTTTACCCCAAATTAAGGGATTATAGGATTGTAAAAACGGAATTATCCAAGTTGATAGTAGAAATAATGACTTCAGACTTCCAGTTCAATATATCATAATCAAGATTCAGGTGAAAACCAAGGAAATTGTTTTTTGAATGTTACCAAGATTCTACTATGCAGACAAACATTCAACTGTTGAACAAAATCTAAGAACTTGGCCAAGGAATAACTTTTAGAAAGAACTATATCATAACAATAGACGGGATGTAAAACTGAAACTACCAAATTTCAACAGATTTTCTAGAAAATACTGATGAACTTACGGAGGTAGTATTTCTGCAGCCATGAATATTTTTTCCACTAGCTCAGAAAGGATACTAAGTAGATGTGCTAAGTTAGTATTTACATCTTCATTTTTCTCCAATTTTGAAGGATTCAACTGAAATATACAACCAGAAATTTAACATTCTTATTTTGAATGAAATAGATTAAATATGTTTACAATCCACACAGTTTAAGATTAGAAGATTAAGTATAGAAATACACAGAAATTTAAAATTCAATAAGAAGCATATAGATTGTTATGGCATAAAACTAAGCATTCATGGCTTTGCTGTTCCATTTTGACTTCTTTGACTATTTGGTGAAACCTACAAATCTTTCTCAGAAAAATGCATTTAACTTCATCAAATAAAATACAAAGACACTGTCTGTATTATAATGGAAAATATGTATAGGTTAAATACAACTATACAAATATTCTTTTAAAAACAAATAGCTAATAATTGTGCTCCTTTATTAATCCATTAAATAAATAACAGGATGCACTTTCTGGTATAATAATTTCAGACAGTGTGAGGTTATGAGGTAAGCAAACATTTTTAATCTTTTAATTCCATCTGAGATTAGGGTAACCCCAATCTAATTGGTCATTTGCAGTACCCTAAAACTTGATTTTGTACATGGGCCTGGGGCCCCAAATATATGATAAATCTACCACTTGGCTTTGTTGATTGTTATTTTATTATGCTTGGTTGCTATGTTTTTTATATTATGTATTTTATTTGTTTGATCTGTTTTATTATAAACTGCTTAGAGTTGTGTATGTGTGATGGTTGGCAATATAAATCAAATACATTTTTTTCAAGAAAATAAGTTTTGGAGTCAAGAGGCCATATTTACTTTGTACCATATGTCTATCATTGAATGCAAAGTTCAATTTTAGTAAGAAGTAGTGAAAATAAAGCTGTAATGTTTTTTACCCCCAAGTTCAAATATTCCTTTGGAAAGGATTTTCAAGGGGTCTGTAGACCCCAGGTTAAGAATCTCTGCTCTAAGCTAAAATAATACAATGGAATAATACTGGAAACATGTGCTTCAAAGACAAGTTCTAATTTGATTAGCATATGATTTTTTTTACACTTCTACTATATTTCTAAAATTAGTGTATTTAGAATATTGACAATGCCACAATATAATATTAATAACTCAATTTAAAACCTAAATTATATAATTGGGAGTTTATAAGGGTAAATCTCAGTTTAAAATCTCAAAAACACTGAGCTTAGTTACTATCTTCATTACAATCAGAGGCTTATAGCATACAAAATTGCTGTAAATGAAACAAATGTACATTAAAAAAGAAGTCTTTCCTAAGGAAAATGTGCATATTCATTAGATAGTTATATTAACTGACATTTCTTACCTCACAAGATTGTCTACTCTCCATTATTTTTAAAATAGAATCCTTTAGAGCATGATGCACAAACCGTGTAGCTGTAGCTTTCATATACTGCTCCATAAGTGTACTTGCCAGTGTGGTGGCACGGAATAAGGTAGTGGCTTCATCTGAATAAAAATATTTGCTTATATACTGGGTTCAAATATATATGGCATTTAAAAAAAAAATCTGAGAGATGTCAATGGTACAAAAGACATTCTAAAGGAAAGGATTGGGAATCTTGGGAAGAGAAAAGGAATGTTATAGAAAATTGATTTTAGGAATCAGTATTAAAGATTTACTATATACCTTCCATGCATATTTCTCTGTCATTTAGCGTTCGCAATAATAATGCTTCCAGTTTTTCATGGAGAAAAATTTTAAGTAAAATACTAGCCAGCAATGTTCGGTCTTGTCCACACACATGAGATAAAGCATAGACCACATGCAACTCTTTTTGCAGTACCAACTGAAAAATAAAGGTTAATAATTTAATATAAAACCGAAATATCATTTTTTTTTCTTAAAAGAAGAAAACAAGGAAATAAAAAATTAATGCAAAAACAGAATATTAGTGAATGGAAAGAAGCTGCAAGAGCTATTGTATTTTTAACAATAAAAATATTTAAAATATGGTTTTGCGTCTCTGATATATTCTGTACTCCAACTGATTTACATTGTTTCTAAACATTTTACAATTTTCATGTATTTCTTATTTCAGTTCTTTTCCCACTTAAGAGCCATACTCATTATTTTAATTTCCCTTGCTGTGTAATACAAAGAAGATATGAAAGCCATTTTTTAAAAATGTGGTCAAATCTCTGTTATGAATATATGCTGTTAATTCTGTTATTACTACATATTCTCCAAGTTAAAATTTCCAGTCTATCATTTGTAAGATATCTCATAGTATAGATAATGTTAAGTTTATCCCTGAGATTATCTTTTTAAACTGTGGTGTTTTTATTAAAATATCTTGGAATTATGCCAAGTTAAAACATCTGGTGTTTTTTTTTCCAGATTTGAATTCTAAAATTATTTGAATAGTGCTGCATGTTTCTTTATACTATGTTTTAAGTTTTCTTCATGTGTCTCCTACATTAGGTAGTATGTTCTGTCTCATGGCATTTTCAGCATTTATTACAGTATGCTTATTGATGGAGCTGTATACCATCTACAAAATATTTTGTATCAGTTTTCTCTTAAGATACAGCTTGAGAAAATTGTATAGACATGTTCCATAGTTCTTCCCATTTTTGTATGGGGACTGTTTCTTTTAAGTTTTGCGTCCAGTTTATCATACAATTTTTATTCGTTCTATTTCTCTATTGAATGTAATTGATACATACATGTATCCTAATAGGTGATCTTGATTCTGTACAAGCACTTCATATACTGTCCTTTTTCTTAGAATCCTTCCCTAATTTTTGATGTTTTTATTATTCCAACAATTTAATAGGTAAATAGGTACATAGACCATAATAAAGTTTAGCCTTCACCAATTATTATTTTTTGTTGTAATTCTTGTTTAATCTATTATGGAATCTATATCTGCATATATAATTCTTACTCTACTATGTTTCTCATGAAGTTCCAAACTTTGTTTTATAGTAAGTCCTTTCATCTGTGGAGATTCTCAATCCAAGTCATGGTTGTCCCAAAGGTGCTTTTTCAAAGGCAACTTTTTTCCTTCAAAGGACAGTGAAAGGACACAACCTATCTGCTCTCCTTTTAGCAGTTCCAGGAAGGTTCCACACCCATTTGCATATTGATTTAGGTGACCTTAAGGGTACAGATAAATCCCCAAGTGACTTTCAAAGAGCTAATTACGTTCAGAGTGCAAAGGATCAGATAATTGCAAAGAATATAAATCTTTCCTTTCTTCATCATTCAGTCAGAACTGAAGAAGCCTCTTGGATGAGAAATGAAATGTTTTCAAGAAAAGAGAAAGGCTTTGAAAAAGTGTCTTTGGGACAATAAGTTCTTTCCAGTGTTTGTTCACTTTCATATTCCTCCAATGTATATATTTATGTAGTTCTTGTAGAAAGATCCCCCAAAAATTAGTTTTCTTATATTGACAAGAAACTCTTTACAATGTTTTTCAAAATGCTACTGAAATCACATTATTTCAATACCTCTTTAAATTCACTGTATTCTTCTTCAGGCATTATTTTCTCCATAGAATATCGTGCTCGTACACGCAAAGAGCCTGGTTCAATACCTTTCAGGGGTACATGTGAACTGAGTTGAAACCATTCATCAGTTGCTTGTCCTTTCTGCAGTCGGTTCAACTGGCATCGCATAAATACTTGAAATATATAACATTACATGTTATAGTTAGCTTTTTGCAATTCTGTTATAACTAACTGACATTTCAAAAGGTACAGTTCCTGGCCAACCTTATTTGGGCTGGAAGTTTTAGAGGTAAGGCTTAGTTAGGACCTAGATGGACCCGGAAATCACAGTGGCATTGGCTAACCGGGGGTGGAGGGTGTAGGAGTTCACGAATGTATGGGCTGATATTCATGTTTGGTGTGAAAGACATAACAAGATTCTCTGTATGTTAGAATATTATATTTGACTTCATTCTCACCCTAATGTTTTAAACATATAATAACATATGAATTATTTCATTCCTGAATCTGAAAAGTTTTTTTAAACAATTTTCCAGTAGGATTAACTGTGGCATAATTTAGCATCGATTACACAATCATTTTCGCTGTTATATAGAAAAAAACATTCCAATTTCTAAGAATATGTAATGGAATATGCACCGAGAGGAGCATTAAATAAGAGTTTTAGCAACAAAAAGCTTTACCAGACAGAAATTCAGATTAAGAAGCTGTGCAGTCCTAACCTGGATGGGGAAGGGAAGGGAAGAGGTTGAGGGTAGCCACACCCAAGAATCTCAGGATATATCTATTAGATTAAAAGCTTAGCTTCACTTTGGCAAAATTCTGTCTCTTTAAGTGTTAGCAAATAAAGGATTGGATTCAATTCAATTTTGCTGTGTTGTTCTTGTGCTCGGGCCTGACAAAACGCCTGATTATCTACAAATGCAAATAACAAAATACTTATCAGGATCATTCGTCCTGAACACTGTTGCATCAAATCATTTTCTCATGGAGAAAAGTACAAAAAGATTTACTTTCTAAAATACAAAGATGTTCAAATTTAAATGTTCTTTTTTTTTCAAGTTTACCTATATACTGGACATTCTATCCCCTCTTACATCAGTCTCACAACATATAACTTTATTATATCTGTTTAAATTAGCCAGTTTCTGAAGTATAGTGGATATTTCATATTTGTACTATTTCTAAAGACAGTTACATACATTTAAATAAAACAGGATCTATTATAATTTTTACTTATGAATTATATTTTTCTTACAAAGACTAAGGTTTTTGTGCTATTCCCCTTTCATGTACTTCCAATGCAGAGCTGCAAGTTATTTTGCTGATGTAAATAAAAAAGAATCATGTTTGCTTCATGTTTTATTCTTCACAATAAAAATGTTTAAAATACCCATTTGTGTTTGCTTGATATGCTCTTATTATTATCAAACTTATTCCTATCCAAAATTCTCATCACAGTGTTTGTATGTTGCAAGACAACTGATATGAAAAAATATTCCTTTTGTTTTATTACCTCTCTGACACAATACTGAAAACATGTCCTATGAGAAAGTAGAGCTGGTATGTAAGACTAATGAGATTGAGTTTTCATCCTCCAAATTTTGCCTTCAATTTTACTTCCTAATTTTTTTCCCATCTTTATTTTCTTCAAGAAATGAGTATGGACAGTTCTAGTGCACAATTTTTTAGGGGGTCCTCCTGGACTCAAAATTCCTGGCTAGGAGGGCTTTGGTAAACCTTTGGGTTGTGTGTGTGTGGGGGGAAGGGGGTTGTAAACAGTCACTCTCATCTCATCTGGATTACTGCAATGTGCTCTACATGGGATTGCCCCTGAAGAGAGTTCAGAAGCTTCAGCTGGTGCAAAATGCACCAGCACTTCATGAGCTGCATTGGTTGTCAGTCTGCTTGCTAGTGTAAGTCAAGGTGCTGGCTGTTACCTTAAAAGTCCTTCCTGGCTTCGGACCAAGTTACTTGAGGGACCATCTCTCCCCAGTTATTTTTGCCATTCAGTCGAAGAATAGATATGCTTCAGATCCCATTGGCCAAAGAATATTGGTTGGCAGATCCTAGAATATATTCCCTAACCCTAACCTATAGCATTCAACTTGTGGAACATTCTACCTCTGGAGATCAGGATGGCCATGGCCCAGCTGGCCTTTCATGAGATCCTAAAGACTTAGTTCTGGCCCTGCTTTTTGGTTATGGTAAAGATCCGAGTTTACATTGTTTGGCCAGTGGTGTTTTTTTACTTTGCAATTTTGTAATTAATTTTTATTTTAACTCATATAATGGAATAATAAAAAATAGATAAATAAATATAATACATATTTCTCCTTTATTATCATCACAGAGTAGGCTCAAAGTTGGGCACATACTCTTTCTTGGTTAAACTCAATCTTTGTTATATTCTACCTGCATTCCAGACGTTGCCTTTGTTGTTTCATCTGCTAAAGTTCCTCAAAGAACCAAGGAGCTAACAGAGATTAGCTAATCCACAGAGGTTATCTGGGAACAATTTTGTCAAGGGCCTGAGATGCTGCATCATATCAGCAGCATACTAGGTCCTCAATTCATCTGCCTATAGAGTTGCTGAAGAATTCCCTAAGTGCCTGTTTGAAATCAGAAAGCATTTGAAGACCATTTGAAATGAGAATACATAATGGCCACCATCCTCTCTTGTTTTCAAAGTATTTCTATGAACTGAAATTACTGCTGAAATGACTACAAAAGATGAAGAATCAACAACAATGAAATTTACAATATATTATGTGCTAAGAAAGATATTATCGAAAAGGGACAAAAGCAGCTGTAAGTTATGTGAACTTTTTTTTATTTAACTGGGGAAAAGAGTCATTTTCTTTTTTGATAAATTCAGTATTTTTTTTAAATACCAAACTTACATATATCTGGATCTTTACTCTTCTTTGTTTTATTACTAAGATTTATTTCAAATCTGTTGATATCAGAAGAAAGATCACTGGGGAAAAAAAGAAAAATCAGGTTAATATTTGTATTCTACCATCACACTGAACATCAAAATGCCAGAAAGTCATTGGCATTTTCATTACAGTCATATTGGTTAAAAAATGAAATAAAGCTACATACTATAAAACTGTCTAATTTCTAATTCCATTTTAAAGTAGTTTTTTAAAAAAAATATATTCAGTTTGTTGACAAACATCCCTGCCCCGTGTTATAGAATTTGCATGAAACTTACTCAAACACGAACTCCTCTGACCACACAGGGTTCTGTCCTTCTCGTACATGGGTTTTTGCCACCTGAACACTATTCAGGGATATATTACAGTAAGGATTAGTAAAATGCTTTGCTGGAAGTGTATGAGCTTCTTCAACATGCAGTATCAGACTGCTGACCTAGAAAAATTGCAACAGAATTTTAAATGTTATTTTATGAAAATTATGAAGTATACAAAATTGTTTATTAATTATTATATCTACTGATATATTAATTATATTAATACCACATTAAGAGCTAAAACATAATAGATTTAATTTGAATGTTATTGTATTTTCTTTCATATCTATCTAATGCTGGTAAAGAAAACAGAAAAATGTCTGGATAGAATTTACACACTACAAAAATAAAATAAGAATAAAATGTAAAATTATTGACTAGATTTATGCCTGCATAGTTTCTTAGAAAATAAGACAGGGCTTTATTTTTTTTAGACCCCTGAAAAAACGGCTAGGCCATCTTTTCAAGAGGTGTCTTAATTTTCCTACCATGCGCCTCACCCAGCCATTGAGCTGCTTCTATTCAAAGGAATGTCCCACATGTCTTGCCTCTCCAATGGGCCCCTTCTTTAGCAGCTGAAAGTGCCCCATGCACACCCTTGCCTCTCTACCAGGCCACTTCTGTAGCAGCCAAATGGAGCTATTCCACAAGCTTAGCATAGACTGAGGAAAGAATGGCAGGCAGGAAAATTCACCCTCTACATGGATAAAGACAATCAGAACCCAGAGCATTAATAAAAGGGACACATGTTTAATTATTGAAAGGGATCAGGTGGGGCAAACTACCTACTGCAAAATAAATTCAGAAAACCATCAAACTCCATGGAATGCAACAATCTTCTATAAAATATGCTATATTGCTACTAATGCAGGAATTAGTAGAAAGTTGAAGAGGAAGATCACCATGCCACTCCCTGGGGCAGAAAGAAATATCATAGAATGTGGAAGGCATAAGCACCAACCTCTATTTAAACCTCTCTGTAATTCATAAAAGTTTGCTCTGTGCAGACACATACAGCCTTTTGAAAGAAAGTACATCAATCCTATAAGAAAGTTAATATTTAATCATAAAACACTATTTTTATGATTAAAATAATTTATAATTACTGTCACATATAAAATTGGAAGAAAAAGTACTGTAACATCTAAATCAGTGGCTCCCAAAGTGGGCTGTACTGCTCCCTGGGGGGCGGTGGGATGACTTAGGGGGGTGATAAGAGGCAAGGGAAGTGGCAGAGGAGTACTGAAGGTGGGCCCCTTGCAGGGCGCAATTCAGCTCCCCCCCACCCCAATTGCCTGGCTTGCTGGTAGCCAAGAGGAAGGCGAGCCAGGGCTGACCTGTTGTCACTAGGGTCCCGCCTAGATTCTCCACAGCTGCTGGGCCTTGCCTGCTAGGGGCGCGGGTAGGGGAGGAGACCAGGGAGCATGATGATATGCCTCCCCCATCACCCCTTGCCTGCCGCCCCTTCCCTCTGCCACACGCCAACCTGCACATTTTGGCTGAATGCGGGCTGTCGCTGTGAGAATGATACAAGTCAAGCCTTGTAAGGGTGGATCTTCCACCCATGGAGCTTGCGTAATGACAGCCCACACTTGGAGGGGCGGCTGGCAGAGGGGCGATGCAGGCGGCATAAACCTCATGCTTCCTGGTTGCCTCCCGCACTCCTCCTCAGCACCTGCGACTTGCGAGCCCCAACAGCTGACGAGATATAGGCTGGCAGGGAGCCGTAGTGACAGGTCTGCCCTGACTGCTCACCTTTCCCTCTGCCACCAGCCACAGGAGGGTGGTAAGTTTGTAGACCGTCATGGAACCACTGCGGTTTGGGCTTTCCTGACTGCCTACAAACTTACCTTCCTGTCGTGGCTGGTGGCAGAGGAAAAGGTGAGACAGTCAGAGTGGGCTGGTTCACTTTTCCTGCAACTCACTTCTCCTGCGGCTCCTGTGGTGGGGGAGGCTGCAGCCTCACTTGACGTTCCCAGCCCTTTCCCCAAAAGGGGGAAGGGTAGAAATCCCGCCCGCGGCCCTGTTGTTGGACCCAGAAGCCTTGCCTGCCGGCTTTTCCAGGCAATGCAGGACCAGGCTTGAGACTCGTCACAAGCGATGCTCTTTCTACCTTGTTAGAAGAAAGAGAAGAGAGTGTTTCAGGTGGGTCTCCCAGCTTAGGAGGAGAGAGCGAAGGGGTAAGGGAAGGGATAGAGGGAAAGAGAGAGAGAAAGAGAGAGAGGAAGAGACAAGAAAGTAAAGAAAGAAAAGGGAAAGAAAGAAAAAGGGAGAGAGAAAGGAAGAGGCAATGAAAGAGGGGGATGGAAGGAAGGGACAGAAAGAAAGAAAGAAAGAAAGAAAGAAAGAAAGAAAGAAAGAAAGAAAGANAAAGAAAGAAAGAAAGGGAGGGATGGATGGGGCGATGGAGGGAGTGAATGAGATATCTGGTCCAACCACCTGTTCCAGCAGGGTTAGAAGGGAGTGTGTGTGTGTGTGTGTGTGTGTGTGCATATGCATGGCTGTCAAAAATCCAAAAACAGGTCAAGTAGTTCTGGGGAGGTCAGTCATAACTTAGAAAACCTACTAAGCAACCGGCCATTAAGCGAGGACCACTTGTATTTGGTTTGTCAGTCACATGGCCACCAGGCCACGCCCACCCAGTCACATGACTACCAAACTATGCCCAACCAGCAACCCACACCCACTCAGTCACATGACCATGCCACACCCACAAATTAGGCCACGCCCACAGAACCAGTTAAGAAATTTGAATCCCACCCCTGGGTGGGGGACACTGATTATGAGTTTATAGCACCAAGGGGGTAGTGGACTGAAAAAGTTTGGGAACCACTGATCTAAATGTTAATTGTTCTATCAAATATTAAGATGTAATCAGTACAATTTGCTATTTATTATTTATAATTCTTAAGAATTTTTGGAAGAAAAAAGTAACCCAATAAAAGATATACAATTATTACAATAGTATACACTTTTGGGGTTGGCTTCTCAATAAAAATGTCTAATTTAGGCGAAACAATTAGTTTTCAGAGAAGAATCTACTTAGTTCTCAGATTATATTCTCAATATATAGTCCTAAAACATACATAGGATTATATCCATATAATGATAATCCCACTATAATTAGACATAAAATACACTAAATGCCATCCCATACCACCACGGATATATGTTGCTCTTTTAGGATTATAGAGCAATCTATAAGAAAAATGCCAATTAACATCATAATTGATTATATAACAGCTTTTTCTTAGAATTTGGTTTGTAGACTAATTCATGACTCGCCTATTGGCTTTGACTTCATTATTAAAAATGAAGTTAAAATTATTAAAAGCAAAGCAGTAATTGTGTTATTAAAATTAACTCCATTTATTTCATGTTAATTTCAATTTTTAATTTGTTTAAAGTACATGATAAAGGAAACACTATGATTATTCTAAAAAAATTATAACTTCTTTACTTTATACAAGTAATACATTAGTTCAATCAAAAAACATTTCAGTTTTAGTGAGAACACAGTACCTGGCGCAAGCGCTTATTAGATGTTCCCGAACTTGTTTTTCGTAAATTGCAAAAAGTTTGCAACACTTTCATCCAGTCCTGCAGGTAAGAATATCTCAGATGAGCAGTTCCTACTTATACAGTGCAAACTTTTTTATGTCCATAGCTGGGTGCAGGATTACAGACAAAATTGTACTTATGTTTAATCCTTTAACTAATCTTTAAGTGTTTTAGTTAAGTTCAATTTGTTATAGCAGATCTCTTTTTTATTTCTCCTAATGTATAAAAATAGTGTGATCATAATCAATTAACCATTTAATTACAGGAAGATAAGGTATAAAGGCAACTACAGATACTTTTTTCTGACTGCCCTATTTCTGTAAGTATTTGCTCTTGTTCACTTCTAAACTGATCGCTTAAATCATGACAACCCTTTAATAAACTGCTTCACTAAACTGTATGTCAATCTTCTTAAAAGGAAAATGTCCTTTTTGGGTGTTTGTGTGTGCGTATGCACACACATGCTGTAAAAACCTTTTGACCTTGAATATTATAAATACAAATCACTATAACAAGCATATTATTACAATCCAATCTAATTTTTATCCCAATACATTAAAAACATATCATATTCTGCTATCTTAATCATATTACTTCAGTAGGGTTTTAAAAAAAAATATTTACCTGTGCTTGTTCTGGAGTTTCTCCTGCAAAGTAAAAGATGTAATGCTCTTCACTAAAGTGCTGAACTACTATTTGAAAACAGTTTGGCCTATTTAAAGGAAAAACAAACAAACAAATAACAATATAATTCTTTTAACAGAATGCAGATGTCACTCTTGAGAGATGCAGTGCTTTTCATTCTCATATGTTTACTATTATTACTTTCCTATTGCAGTGCATTAAAATCCTTCTTTATTTTCCAAATAATGCCTATATTTTAAATTGATAATATGCATCTCTTTTTAATGTACATTAATAGCATCATTTAAGGATAAATCACCACAAGATGGGATGGGCAGAAAATAAATCTAGTAATTAAAAATAAATGAGTTAATATTGACTCCAAAAACTGCATAAATTGAAGTCTGAATTCTAAATAGTCAGTTTTGTTATAGTCTTGTCCAATCTAAAATGTCATTACATACAAATTTCATTTTTGGTCATCAAAATGTACCTAGTTTTGGACATGATGTTGGTATGTTTATGTTCAGGAACAAAGAAACTTTAATGACCATTTTGAATGATAGAAACAAACATAATTTTAAGATAATCTAATACTTCAACTGAATTTTACAAAAAAATGCACACCTGGAAATTAATACAATACTTTAATGCATATTATTTTTCTTAACTTTCTCAGCCCTAAGAATAACACAAATCATTTATACACAGTACTTGTTTTTGGTTTAAGTTCTGTTATAGATTTTTGGGGTATTGGCTCCTGTTCTAACAATGCCTAAAAAATCTGCTTCATGTGACACACATTATAATATCACCATCTTCTTAAACGTAGTCAAATTCTTAATTGAATTGTTCAAGTCCTATCCTCAGGAATAGAAATGGACAATCCATCGGATGTAAAAATATCGGTTAGTTTTAATGGTCTTATACTGACCTAGCCCTTTTCCCACTAAAAAAGCACAAACAAAAATTAAAAATGTGTCATTTTACTTCCAGAAATACTCATTTTTGTTCAATACATTGTACAAGTTTGAAAACAAAAAGATGACTTACAATAGCTCTTGAACAATAGAAAATATAATATATCAAGATTTATAACAATACAAAATTAAAAAAGAAAAATTTTCTATTGTTCAAGACCCACTGATAAATCACCTTTTTGTTTTCAAGATTGTACACTTTATTATTTTTTTAAATTATTCACATTCTAATATTTATATAAAGTAGAATATCAAAACAGAGACAAGAAAAATGATATTGTATCAATATTAATTACAATTTGGATTATTAATGTTACAAGCATTAGAATTATTTGGTATTTCAAGGTTGAAAATAAATCTTGTACTGTTAATACACAACACACAAACACACATTAATGAAAGGCAAATATTGGTGAATGGAACAAATTTAATAAGAATTAAAATACGAAAAAGTAAAAAAATAAGTTTTTAGGTTTCCTATTTTTGTATATCTGTTAATTTGTATTATTTGTAGATATTTAGCTCCCTCCCCTTTAAGGCTAGGTCACACCGGCCAACGGATGCAAAACGTATGTAAAAAGGACACAGCGGATGAGCAAATTTTCCATCCATTGTTATGTCTCTGTCCGTGCTGTGCCGAGTTAGAAGTGCCCAAATTTGCAAAACAGACGGGAAAACAAGGAAGGAGATGAGTCGTGGGGAGGAAATGTAGCAGGATGTAAAGGGACGTTTGTAGGAAGCCTAGCGGGATGAAACGGATGGAAGCTGGATAACACATCACAGGGCTTCCAGGGAGAACAGCGAAGTGGAATGCGTAGTGGAAGAACGAGCGCTAGCGGATGACGCGGTACATTGCACGGACACCTATAGGATGCATAAGTGGATGCCTAGCAAGATTGCAAGTGTTCACCTGCGCATGCGGGGAGGATTGATTGCGAAGCTGGGGGCCACTAGAAGGACGTTCAGTCAGCGCCCCTGTCAGGTATCTGTTACCTGCGTATCCTTCTTACCACGTACGCCAACCTACCAATCCTATCACCAAACATTGGAGAAACGTAAGTCTGGCTCAGATGTCGGTAAAGTTCAGTTCGTAACATGGTCCTTTTCAGGACCGGCACTGACAATCATATCTCCAACATTGAACCCTTTTAGGAGCAAGGAACCATTCCTGGCTCGGTATCTGTACCAGAAAATCAATTGTGATGTACTGTCGCCTACCGAAGAGACACATCGACGGAGCATAACATTCTCCAAGAATCCCAGGCGATGACTCTTTGTAGCGAAAGACCTCATGATAAATCGGGGAGTGCATTTTCGGTATCCGCAGCGGAATACAGCATTTGAAAATCCACAGTGTTTATCTCAACAACGTGAAGGGATGAACTCCAGGCTTCATGGGATTTACTCTGGACTTCTTGTCTACAAGCACCTAATGAGGAATTTGCCCTTCCAGAGATATTCATGACACACAGTGAATGTAGTCATAGGATTTTCAACAGTCACAATCTCCTATGGAGATACTCTGAGACAAACAATGATGGAGAAACTAGTTGAGAGTTGGTCTTGATGCAAAACGAGCTTTTCCTCATCCACGATTCCGAAACTACCAAGCTCCTTCAACAGTGGCAGATGGCGTGGCTATAACCCTGATTTGGTGTTCGTTCACACAGATGCTAACCAGTGTGAGAAAAATCGTCCTTACCCCAATCCCTCACTCTCAACACCGCATCCCATCGGGATTAAAATCAATTGCAAGCCATAAACTCCCGTATTCCAGGCCCCTTCAGACGCCGCTTCAACTTGGGAAATGGTAAATGCGGAAATTCTCAGAAGAACTGGATACTGGCAATCAATGACTTCCAGCAAACCCCAGCCAACTTTATATACTTGTAGAAAAGTTGAAAAAAGTCCTCAGAAAGACAACATGCCCTAGAGATGCCGGAAAAAACTACATCCCTGGCTATCAAACTGAAGCAAAGGCAACTCTACAAGAGTAATCGATCTCTTTCCAGGGCCAATAATTCCCTTTGGAGATGAACTTGGAAGTTGGGAAAGTCTTATCGATGCAGTTGTCGTCAGAAGAGTGAAGGACGTGGCAAGAATTGATTGAGGTTACCCAATATGCTCACCAGTAGCAGAAAGCGTGGAAGACAATTAGAAGCTGAGAAATGACTACACGAAAGCCCAACCACGCTCTTGAATCACAAGCAGATTCAAGTCGCTCAATCAACTCCTTTGAATCAGCGGGAAACCCCAAACCAGATCATCCTCGGAGAACTAAACTTACCAAACCATCTGAAGAAAGAAAACAGATATCTTCTGACCTCACCAGACGCCTTCACAATGAACGAGCTAATTGTTGCATCAGCAAAAAAAAACAAAGCAGCTGGTCTTGATGACATCTTGTGTAACAAGTTAAACGACCTAGGACCGGGGGCTCTCAAGTGGCTTTAAACTGGTTCAAACAGTTGTTGATAACCAACAAGCTACCAAAATTGGAGGCGGGCAAAAGATTGTGCTTCCTGAGAGCCCTGGCAAAGATCCTGCCATCGCCGAAGAACTCGTCCGACCAATCTCCCTGCTCTGTCATACATAACAAACTCGTTGTGAGAGAGCTACTCCTGAATCGCATGTGCGCCCATATTGAATCAGCAGCTGATTCCTGAGGCAAGCGGTGCAGGCACCTGGAAAGTCCATGCACAGCCAACTCCTTAACCTAACTCAAGTTTAGTGAGGATGAGTTATGGAGGGACTCATAACTGGTGTTGTTTTTGTTGACTGTCTGCAGCTTTACGATACAGGCAACCACACAGTACTGTGCAGAAAGCTGTACAAGATACACATGATGCCAGCCTCGACTTCTCTGATCCAAGAACATTTCTGGAGAACAGACCTTCTTTGTTGATCTCCAGTGGAGGATCGAAGCAGATGGCCAGACAGAAAAAATGGCTTCTGCAAGCAGCATGCGTGCTCCACTCTTGTTGCAACTCTACATCAAACGAGTTCAAACCCCATCCACACAGAAACACCAGAAGCTTCCTGTATGCAACGAACCTGGGCATAGCCTCTCAGGTCCCAGTCATTTCTGGATCTTTTTAAAGAAAGCTAAGTAAGCACTAGAGGGCCTTACACCTTACTATGCTGTAAACCATCTTCGGGCAAATCCAGATTAGATCAAGCAGTGCTTTCCATATCTCAGGGTCACGAATGCAAACCGCAAACTCGAAGTCCACTGTATGGCAGAGCTAGAGATACATAGACAAACGCAATGTATCTAGGAGTCACGTAGACCGCACTCTCAGTTTCGAAAAGGACCACCTCCAGCAAACAAAGCAAAGTGGCGAGCCAGGCAATAACATCTTGAGAAAAGCTGGCAAACACTCCAAGTGGGGATACAGACCCCAGGAACCATCCGCAGCACTGCCCTTGCCCTGTAGTTACTCCGCAGGTCCGAAATGGCCATGCCCTGTCTGAGGGACGTTCCTCAATGCCAAGAAAGCTGGAACCCTGTTTCTAAATACAGCTGTAGGCCCATCTCGGTTGTCTCAAGCCTACCCGAATTGATGACCTCTACCGTGCGTGTGAATTGCCCTCCATACAGTCAGAGAGATGTAATTTTCAAGAGAGTGGAACGCACAAAACAGGAAGATGACAGTCACCATCTACTTTTCCAGCGGTTCTCCACCAAAAAGGCTAAAATCCAGAAAGAGTTTTTCCTACACTCAGAGTACAAGCCCCTGAGATGTGAATCCCCAGTAGCTGCAGGATTAAAGCTCTGTCAAAACATCCTTACAGAGAAAACCCATAACCTTCTCTTTTGAGCCAAGGAATCCCTCCCAACACGGTGCAGTGACCTGGCAACATTGGCGCTGCCTGAATCGCCTTAGACTGGTTGGATGCAAAGCCCTGATGCAGGAAAATGGGGATACAACCCATGATTGATCCACAAGAACTGCGACTGCGGATCTCCCCAGACAATGAACACCTATTAAACTGCACCCTGCTACCACAACCCTGACATTCAACTTGATCTCCGACGATTACACCCCATTGTGCCAGAGCCTGTGTTCTACAAAGTGGCTGGGAAAAGTGTAGCGACCACGACAGAGAAGAAGATTGCGGAAAGCTCCGCGAATATAAAAGGAGCAGCTCGCAAGCAGGTCACCATTGCAGAGAGAAGACCCTGCTCCAGAGACATCTGATGAGAACGCCTTGGAAAGAAGGAAGCCTGTGCCTACTCCTGCCAGCCCTGCAAGAAGGACAGGAACCACCATCCCACCCCTGGGCGCTGACTCTGAAAGCTGCTGCGTCTGCGTGCTGTCGCTCCTGGTGTTTGCTTGCTGCTGTGCTTGCTCCTGCTCGTGCTGCTTGCTCGCTATTGGTGCTTACTCCTTGCTGCTGCGTGGTGTTGCTGGTGCTGCTTCTCCTGCTCGACTGCTTATCAATGCTGCTGCTGTGCTTCTTCCTGCTTGCTAGACTGCTATTGGTGGTAACCAGCCCCCAAGCCTCAAAAGCCTCTCGAAGCCCTGAAACCCCTGCCAGAGAGGAAGGAAGCAAGCAAGAGAATGGAGAGAGGAAAATAGTACCATTTCAGAGGACCATGAGCGACGGAAGGTGCTTGGATGAGGAGAACGGAATACACTGTGGAGGAAGGCCACAGGCTCTATCCGAACATCAAGCGGAAGGCAGCAGCGTGAGAGACAGAAGGCGGAGAGCCTGGGCTACAAGTTTCAGATTGTCTCCTGGGGTGCTGGAACAAGTGCACAACCTGGTATTGCAAGCTCACCTGAAAGATCTGGGCAAGCTGCTGGTGATTCAACGTTAACTGACCAGGAAGAGACCTATGTATGGCCAGGTGCACTTCCTTAGAGGTGAGATCTGCCACCGAGACAGCCCCTCTGTCAACCCTCTCCCTCAGACAGCCACAGAAAGCCACTCCCTCTTCCAGCCAGGAAAACAGCTACCGTGTCCCAGGCAGGTGTCTTGGAAGGCCCCATGACAGGGACCCCCCCCCCCCCACAGCATGTGCACTCCTGTGCCAGAGAGAACATGGAGACCTCCCCTGTCTCAGCATGGAGCAAGAAGAGCAGCACCAGAGACCAAACCCCAGCCCCACCCCACCCCCACAGAAAGCAGGCAGGAGGCAGACCGGAGGGACAGACCACACTGTCCCTCTTGGAGCTCGAGGGACACAATCAAAGCAAGCACAGATGGTCCACTTTGACATACCATCTCCAACCGCAAGCCCCTTCATCACGTACGTGGCCAGACCCTCATGGACATGCCGAAGGCCGATAACAGCGATGGAGGAGAGATCACAGCCTCTCCTGCACCCACCCTCCCTCCAGCCCTGCTTTCTACCCACTCCAGTCGGCTCCTCCACCCAGCGAATGTCACAGCCCTTCACGAGATTTCAACAAGGCCCGCTCACCACCACTACCCAGGACTTCCCACAAGCAAGGCCAAGCCCCTTCCCAGTCCAGAACCCCAGCGTTACCTCGGATTGCCACTTGATGCCTCAGCTAACCCAGGCAGACCAGACAGCCCAACTACATTCCTCTTCCTCCACCCCCACAGCCGAAGCCTTCCTCAGAACATCTTCATTATCTTGAGGGCTCAACATCCCAGGGTCCTTGAGGATATGTGTCTCGTCAACCTCACGGGACTGATGTCATGCTCTTCTTGAACGTTCCTGCACACACCATCTCCTGTTGTACTCTTCGGGGCCAGGCACCCAATGGCGCCTCAGACCAGCCTCCAGCCACGCCACCTCACAGTCCCTGCCTTCGTTACATCTGAGACCATTGGCATCGCGCTCAGAGTGACTGAAAAGAGTGCCAGGACTGGAGTTTTACCCTCTCACCTTATCTTTGCTTAAAGACACCTTTACTGGGTCATTTGCTTTTTAATAAAGTCATACAGTTGTAAGTAATAAAGGTTATCTTGGCTTACACCACTTGGTTCAGTTTTTTATTAATAAATGTTGGGGAAAACTTTGAAAAAAGTTAACCTTGATGTTGTGGGATTGGTAAGAGAGCTGGTGGGGTACATAGCCTTCCAGTGCAGCATAGTGGGACTGTATTGTCCACCCTTCCCAGTTGCCACACCTATGCCCTTTTTACAATAACAATGTTAATCATCTATTCAACACATTCAACATAAACACAATCTTTATTCTAAATGCCCTGTTCATTGTGAGGGCACTGAGACATACATGGCACAATTCTCATGACAGTGTTGATTGAGACAGCGCTGAGGAAGGCAATCCATTAGCATCTACCATCCTTCGTTGTGCCACTCCACTCTCCAGCTAGTTGAAGAGTTGCACCAGGTTTTCAGGAGGTTGCGCTGCTTCTTCCCTCACGTGAAGCTCTGTTGGGGCCTGGCACTCCACAGCCTGTCTATCACGTTTAGATCCTTGCCTCCATTCCACCAGGCTTCCATGCTCCCCAATGGCTTGTTGATTTGGTTCACCAAACAAAAAGCTGTTCCTGCAACACTGTAGCGGGTCGCATGAGATTGTGCAGCGATCCAGCAGAGCTTCCACGATCCTCCTCACGGTCTCTGGCAATCTGCATTAGTGGCTGAGACAGTACTGAACCTGTTGGCCAGGATGCAAAGGTGTTCTTCCACCCACCCGTCTGCCCTAACAGCCTGTAGTTGAAGATCCTCGCTTCGGGTAGGCATCTGGAACTGTAGGGCTTCTGAGGTAGGTTCTGAAGAGAAGGGTACATCAACCCACGATTGAGTAGGGCACATCTTGGATGTGCGTTGGGCAGGTTCTGGATCTGGAAGCCCACGATGAGGGTTGCCGTTCCAGCTCCTCCTTTGAGGTGCACTGGCGTCTGATACCTGGGATCTAAAGATGAGCCGTTGCCTGATAGCTCGATTACAGAAAACTTGTAGTCAGCATCAAGCATGGCAAAGAGATGATGCTCGAAGAAGCCCTTGTAGGTGAACAAATTGGACCCCGGCAGTTGGGTAGGAGCTTTGCAGGCCATTGCTTGCATCTTATGGCGTCAACGGATGTGGGGGACAGTATCCACATCTGCATACCACATGCTCTGCAACTTTCCTCACGCCTTTGACAGTGGTCGGGGCCACTGGAGGAGCCCTCAGTATTCTTCGATGATGGCCTGTCAACACTTCTCTGACCTACAATGGCTGATGGAGTGGTCTGTGCACCTCCAGCATACTGCCTGTTTCATGTACGTGGCCCAGAGCCAGTGGCGCACAGTCAGTGCCACCTTCAGTCCGGGTCCAGGCTGGGACAGAAGCTGGTGTGTGTTTGCCTTTGGTCAACCGAATGGTTCAGACGCTCCACACGTCGTCAAACATGGCTGGTGGCATCCTCATGAGGTGCTTGGAATGCACGAGGTCTTCATTCCTCAGCTCACCATCAGCTCTGTTCATAGAGTTTCAAACTCCGCTCTTCTCCCGATCCATCGTCGGACCCAGAGAGTCATGACATCTCCTTCTTCTCTTTGCGTAGAAAAAAGGTGAAACAGTCTGAAAAGGCTGTTCTAAGTGTTGAATGATGCGGCTACAAAAAGAGGTGTGCATGATCCATATGTGGAGATCAATGGATGATGTGAAGAGCAAGAGCCCAAGCTGAAGAGGTCTCGCACACCCAGGGCTGCTACTGAAAGTGAGATCAGGTGATTTCCATCCCCCTTTTTATATAGGAAATGTTCGGTTTTCCGCTAGTGTCCTTCCACAAAACTCTAGACATCTCCAGGACATTCCCTAAATATCAGATACGTGCGCAGTATACAAACGTTGTCCGGTTTTAATGCTTCTATACAAGATCATTCCGCTTTCATCATTTTCTATGTCCATGCTGACTAACACTGGTGATGTTCCGAGTCTTTGTCTTCCTCCTCTTTCTGCTTTCGCGGAGCGAAATGTGAAGTTGTGCGTTGCCCAGAGTTGGCACAGGGGACTAATCGACGCTGTCAATGTATGACAATGACGCTTTAGAACGATTTTATTGCCGTATAGTGTCGTGGATGATAGCAAAAATGATCGTCCGCGGCGGAAAGGGTCTGCGCTCAAAAAAAGTTTTGTGTTAGCTCAAACTTTGATGCGGCACTGACAATGCAGAGACAGATGTTTGACGAGATCAGAGGCGTATTGAAACACGTAGCAGTGAGTACACAAGGATGCATCATGATTTCTCCAACGGGATTGCAAAGCTTTTGTTGTCCATTTTACATCCTCTTTGCATCCGTGGTTCAGTTAACAGGGGCTTTAGATTTCTTAAAGGATTATGCCTGCCATTCTCTTATGATTGGATTATCTACTGGGAATCATTATTGCTTGAAAATTTGTTGAAGTTTCTATTCTGAATTCTAAAATATTGTTGCTGCTATTCCTCCAAGTTTTTAAAATCCCATTCAGATGTTAGCCAGAAACAGCATATTTACAATTTCATTAATAATGAAAATTAACCCCAAAATATTTGAAATCATATCTACCTGCCAAACAGACTATATAACCCATAGACAGAACATACACTAAGATCGTCAATCCGTTGGTTTAGTGCTCGGCTTTCTTCAATTTCAAAATAAATAAGCTGTGCATCATTTTCCTCTCTAAAATAAAGACAAGTTCTTCCCACCGCTTGCCTTTACTGGTTAAACGGAAGAGCAGGTTAAATATGCGATTTTCTATCAAGGTCTATGACAGTCTGACTTGTAAAATATCTTCATCCATCTGCCTTATTTGTTCAAATTAACCCCCAAACTTTTGTTTATGATCTTTTACAATGGAACGTACCATAAAGAAACGCTTAACCGAACTCAAATTTTGATTGACTCTGGAAAATTCCCTATAGACCTGGAGTATGCAATTCCTATCCTTTCTGTAACTTTCTTTCTTTTTATATTGTTAATTCTGATTAGTGTTTCAAGTTCTACACATTACAAGCAAAGAAAAAGGCAATTGTTAGACTTATTTTCTTTTCAACCTTGCAGCAAGAAGTTAAATATATAACACATGAGCAAAATACAAAATATGCATAACAGCAATATTATATAATCGACATTAAAGCATACAAATGAGCATAAGCAATAGAATTACATTATGTGTTGCCACACAATTATTTATTATTTATTTCCTCCTTTAATTAATTTTACAAATAATAAAAGTGCGTGAACATATCCAACCCCTTCTTCATCCTGTTTTCCCACACAATCCTGTGAAGTTGAATTGGTTGAAAGAGAGTGGTACTCGATCCAAAGTCACCCAGCAGCTTTCGATGGCTAAGGTAGGACTTGAACTTGGTCTCTGTGTTCTGTAGCCTTGTGCATTAAATACGTGGACCAATGCTCTATTTAGTATTAATTTAAAGATTCCCTATAACTATAGTATTACAAGACTGTCTAAGTCACTGACACTGCGATTGTACTTGCCAACAAAGTTGAAGCAAAAAATTAACTGAATTTGTAGATTACTCACAGCCTTTCTTAAACACAAAACTTATGATTTTATTACTTTTAAGAGATATCCTTTTTAAACAATATTTTTTATAGAATGCATTCTTGTAGTTTTTTCGCCGGAAATGTATTGTAGAATTTCTTTCCATCTACAAACTCGGTTCAAGCATTGCCTTGATTGCTAAGAGGAAAATATGTTCATTCCAAACACTAAATTCACTAAGCCCATTCTATAGCACATTGATTATTCAGGCTCTGCAAGATTATAACCAAAGAACATATCTTAATTTTTCAATGTATGAACTTTGTCACGTTATTTTCCTATACCTCCCCCCTCCCTGTCCCTGTATGTATTTTTAATCCCATTTCCCCATATCCAATTAGAGCACAATTAACAATACAATGAAACAATAAGAAATCAAATGAAAAAGTTATCTTTCATTTATTATTGTTTAAAAATCTGTGTACATTCAACAAAATCGTTTTAAGATCTTATTAATTTCTACTGTATTATTTAGTTTTACAAGTAGTAACAGCAACAATATGCTGTTCCCTTTCTGTTTTTGTCCAGGAATCTTATCCATTACTCTTCTCCTAATCTTCTAATTTCCATTCCTTCTGTCCGATGATTTTTCATGTAAAAATAACACTGGTTTAATTATATCAATGTTTGAAATATCAAATATAAAATTGATATATAACCCTGTAATATTGTATTAATTTTAAAGATTGAGATATCTTAGAAAAAACTACAATATAGTAGCTTATTAAATTTATAGGAATTAATTTATATTAGTATATACTAATCTAATTATTCTATATTTTAGATGATTATGATATCCAAATATTAACTGGAGTTACATTATAAGTTCATAGATATTTAATTACACTTCTATAATTTTGGAGATAGATATAGCAGATACAATAAGAATTTATATTTAAAATATATTAGAATTGGTATACTTGATTGATATTATGTTAATTGCATATTAAGTATCAAATTATTATATTCGATATATTCGCTATACGCTACCACATTTATGAGATGATACCAAGACAATATTACTGAAAAATCTTAATAAGAAACACAGAACATATTACTGATTAGATAGTTTTGTTATCTTTCCAAGACAATATAAATAGTCTTTTGATGAGAATAAGACATGCAGGATATTTAACGATCATTGTATAAAAAAAAGAACAAAACGAATTAGAGATCTTCCATAAATTAAAAATTGGATTCAAAGAAATCAAGACAGCAAAGATAAGATTCTAATAATGTGCAACCATAAATATTTGGATCATACTTTTGGGAAAATAACTGCTCAAAAAAAATAAAGGGAAACAAAAAATAAACATCCAGATCGAATGAAGTGAAATATTTTATTAGAATATGCTTGTTCCATTACATAGCTGAATGTGCTAGGAACAAAACACACAAATTATCAATGGAAATCAAATTTTAACAAACCCATGGAGGTCTGCGATTGGATTTACACTCAAAATTAAAGTGAAAAAACATTAACAGGCAGATCAAACTTTATGTAATGTCCTTAAACAACGTCAAAAATGAGGATCAGTTAGGTGTTGCCGTCCACCTGCTGTATGACCCCGCCTACCAAAATCTTCTAGGGGCATGCTCCCCTATGAGATGGGATGTTCCTGAGGGATCTCTCCCACACTTGACTAAAAGCATCCCCAACTCCCTGACCAGTCTGTGTGCAAACGTGTCTGGGTGAATGGAGCAACATGAGTGTCCGCAGATGTGCTCAATTGCGATTCAAGGTCTGCGGAACGGTGGGGCCAGTCCATAGCATCAATGCCTTCGTTCTTGCAGGAACTCTGACACACTCCAGCCAATAGATCCAGCATTGTCTCTGCATTAGGAGGAACCGAGAGGCCAACCCACCATAATGCTCTCACAAAGGTCTGAGGATCTCATCTGTACCTATGACCAGTCAGCTTACTCTGGCGGGCAGAGGCTGTGCGTCCCCCTAAAGAATGCACCCACACCATTAACTGACCACTTGCCAAACTGTTCATTGTGCGAGGATTGTTCAGCAGCAGAACTTCCTGCACCATGTACTCCATACCCCTGTCACACTGTCACATGTGCTCAGTGGTAACACCTCTTCATCTTAGTGAAAGGAGCACAGGGGCAAAGTACCAGTGGTCCCCAAATTTGCAAATTCTGTGACGTGTTCTCTCGCAAATGCCAAACGTCATCACTAGCTTGCAACGGAGTTGGGCTGGAGAAGCACAACCCCACCTGTGGGAGGGTTGGAAAAACCTTCCACTACCACCCTCATGGAGTCTGAAAATAAAAAGAAAAATAATAAAAAATAAGAACCGATAAAAGGAAAAATTGAGCAACTACTAAATGCAACATTTTGTAGACCATGTGAGTATCACATTTTCAGGGCTCTCGACGATGCTCTCATGCAAACACATTACCATCTGCCACAAAGATGAAAAAAAAAAAAAAAAAAAAAAAAAAAAAAAAACAAGAAAAAGGAGAAATGCAATCCTAGATAGAAATGAATTAGATATTCAACACAATACACAAAACGGCCTCCTCGTGTCTCCCTATGTACTGCCTGTTGTCCTGGTAGTGCCTCATGTTGGACACTACGCTGACCAACACAGCAAGACTTCTTCGCCACAGCTGAAGCACAACCTTCGCTGTGCATCCTGGTGGCTTCACTACCTGAGCCACTTGTGTGGGTGCAGACTCCACTTGTCATTGCCACCTACTAGAGACGTGAAAGCACCACCAGCAATTCAAAAGTGACCAAACCATCATCCACGAAAGCATTAGAAACTGAGAAGTGGTCTGTGGTCACCACTTGCAGAAACCACCTCCTTTTTGATGCTTCTTCTTAACTGCCTATTGCTTCCACCTCATTGTCGTATTTCCATTTGCAATCAACAGCACTGAAATTGATTGTACAATCAGTGTTGACTACCAAAGTGGTACAGTTGTGATTTACAGAAGTTAGTGATTTGACTCGGAGTTACATTGTGTTGTTTAAGTGTTCCCTTTATTTTTTTGAGCAGTGTATTTATAAAACACAAGAATCCCAAAAGAAAGAAGGCATTAGAACCAGATCCCAAATGAATAGCAAAAAAATGAATAGGAACTAGATGTAGATAAACTAATAAAAATATGGAAAAAGAACTAAAACTATTATCAATAAATGTAAATGGATTAAATGCTGTTGTTTAAGAGAAAACAAATGCTATCAATACTAGTTAAGCAAAATATAGATATTGTGCGCCTCCAAGAGGTACATATCAAGAATCAAGACAAAAAGTATTTAGAATTTAATAAATTGAGGAAACTCCATACTACATTGGGGGGGAGGGGGTGATGGTGATATATATCAGAGAAGATAGAAGCAAAGCAAATTTACACAGATATTAAGGGTAGAATATGAATACTAGAGATAAAAATAGGACAAAGCCAGATACTACTAGAAAATATATATGCACCTTACAAAAACCAAAAACAATTCTACAAAAACTTAATGAAAGAATTATTGAGACAAGTCAGATATATATATGCATAGTTGGAGACTATAATGGAATAGTCAAGTCTGTAAAAGACTACGTCTGTGATAATAAAAAACTGAGAAAAAGGAATATACTGCCACAAACATTTTTTGATATGATGGTGAAATTTAACCAAATAGATGTATGTAGAAGATTAAACTGCATGGAACAAAAATTTATACACTACACAAATCCACATAAATCTTATTCAAGAATTGATATGGTATAGACAAATATTGACTTACGCAAAGAAATAGAAAAAATTGAAATTCTCCCAAACACCTGGGCTGATCACAACCCCATTAAAGTAAGTTGGAGAGGCCAGAAAAAGGAAAAGAAAAAGATGGAAATTGAACCCCCAGATATTATTAGAAGAATTTATTAAAAAATTTCAAATGAATTGACAATGACAACATTTTTGATTTAAATAAAAAACAACAAACATATTTGTAAACCCTATGGGACACAGCATATACCAGAGCATATACCAAAGGGGTAACAATATCTTACATTGCAAAAAGAAACAAGGAGAAATGGGACCAACAAAATACATTACAATTAGAGATAGGAGATTTAGAAAAATGCAAAAAAAAACCCAGGAAGTAATCAAATTAAGGAACAAATGAATTTGGCCAAATACAAATTAAACCTATTAGAACAGGAAGATATTGTAAAGGATCTTAAATTTATGAAACAAAATTATTTTGAAAATGCAAATAAGCCGTGGTTGGCCTATAAATTGAAAAAAAAGAAAAAAAGAATAATACACCAGCTTCATGATGAATTAGGAATACTACAAAATAATGAAGAGAAAAAAAAGATTGCCCTAAAATATTTTGAAGATCTCTGTAGACAAAAAATAATAGAAACAAACAAAATAGATCAGTATTTAAAAACAGATAGAATGTCACCAATTGAGGAAGAAAAAAGAAATATATTGAATTGAGAAATTACATTAATAGAATTAAAGGAAGCAATCCAAAAACAGAAGGCAAATAAGGGGCCAGATGGTTTACCAGGAGAATTATATCAAAAAATGGGAGAATCATTGGAACTGATATTACTGGAAGTATGTAATGAGGTTCTGTTAAATGCAAAAATACCGGAATCGTGGAGGAATCATGTATTATCTTGATACTGAAAGAAGATGGACATATCCCAAAGCGAAAAAATACCAGAAAACAATTCCAACATGGTTGGAAGAGTTAACTAAAAACAAAAATAATTTTGTTCCAGAATTATTCCTCTTAGGTATAATTAATATATATATATATTAACCACCTGAAGGCTTAATAATAAAAAAAAATTAGAATGTGTGGAAATGGATAAATTAACTATGGAATTAAAAGGGAAAATAGACACAAAATACAATGCAGTATGGGGAACATGGTTTATTTGGATATATAATAGATATAAAAATAGAAAATGTATATAATGTATATAATAAATAAAAGGGGATGAAAGTATTATGCATTGTAAGTTTTGATAGGACACATAAATGTATATATAATGCCACAGCACTGTTTAATAACTATTGGTATTATGTATAAATGGAAAAATTCAATAAAGCATTATTAAAATAAATAAATAAAATTCAGTGTCTCTCTCCTCTCGGATAGCACTTTAACCATTGGATTTGATTTGCAAGAGTAAATGGTCAAAAAATAATAAGCTATCTTTCTTTTATGACTTTTTTGCATTTTTGCAATTACTAAAATCTTTAATTATAATTAAACATTTATGTAAAGACTCACCTGCATTGGAACAGGATCTTTAAGATAATAGCCTTCAACAATTTGCTCTTTTCTATAGTGATCTATGATGTCTGCTATACTGTTAAAAACAAAACAAAACAGGAGTCAATTAAGAGTTAGAATTTTATAAAATTGAAACAGAACGGCTATAAAATATAGATGTGTACAAAAAGTATTGTCTTTTTTACTCACATTGTATGTTTAAATGAATTCCCAAATGAAAAGAAATTGGCACAACCTACACAAAGGGCAAAGCTAAATACACCATGACATCTTTCTGAAAATTTGAATGCATTCATACTATTAAGTGCAGTTGTTTATTGATTAAAAAATAATTTAGTTTCGTTTAGTTTATTGTCTTTGCCCCTCGTACAACAAAATCAAATACCATCTTCAGTGCACATCATGACCATGAAAATAAACACGAACACACATCCTTCACCCTCCACACATTGAACCAAAAACCCCCAACACCACACCAATACTGCACTATACAGCAGAATTCAAAAGAATTCTGGGATAGCTGTTTTTCAGCCTATTTGCCCTTGTTTTTATTATTCTATACTGTCTGCCAGATGATAATAGTTCAAAAAAAGGGTTCCCAGGATGAAATGGATCTTTGAGAATATTCTGAACTTTCTTAAGGCAGCGGGAGCTATAAAGCTTGTCTAAAGAGGGAAGAAGGCAACCAATGATCTTCTGGGCAATGACGTTAACCTTTTGGAGTGCTTTCTTATCTGCCACTGTGCAATTGGCAAACCATACAGAGGTTCAGTAAGTTAAAATACTCTCTATGGTGCAGCGGTAGAAGGTCACCATCAGTTTTCTATTCAGTTGTTGTTCTGAGAAGTCTTATTAGTATAATCTCTGCTGGGCCCTTTTGATCAGTGCTGCAATGTGAGCTCCCCAGGTCAGGTCCTCTTTCATGGTAACACCCAGAAACTTAAAACTGGCCACTTGCGCCACTCGGTCTCCGTTGATAAACAAGGGCTGGATGTCTGATCTGTTCCTTCTATAGTCCACTATAAGCTCCTTGATCTTATTGGTGTTGAGGACCAAGTTATTGTCTCCATACCACGAAAGCAACTGGTCCACCTCATTTCAATAGGCAGACTCATCCCCCCCTGGAGATGAGTCCCACCACTATTGTGTCATTTGCAAATTTACCAATAGTATTACTAGCATGAGTGGGAATGCAGTCAAATAAGAAAACACTGAACACTGCAGTTGCAAAAGGTTTGGACACATTTCTAATGTCTAATGTCTCTCTTGAAATAACAGTTTCTAAAGATGTCATGTATTTAGCTAAGGCTATTTGTGCCTGTTTTTGGAATGTTTTTCTTTTTTTTGAAAAATTATTTTAATTCAAAAATATTCTTGCATTTTTTAGATCTTTTGACATATTTTCACTACCATTCAAGTCTGAAGGTCAGACTTTTCTTTTCCTGGTAAGTACTCTAATTAAATTTCCTTTTTTGTTAAGCCCTTTATTGTTCTTTACTGTAAGTAAAGCTACAAAGTGTAACTACCATTTCTTATTTTTTAAAAATGCTTCTTCCTTTTGTTTTCTACAGATCTGCTTTATGTAGTTGTGGCGGAACATTTTAATATTGTTCTATCATTTCAAAGTGTTTTTGGAGATTCTCAATCATTCAGGACATGGTTGTCCCAAAGGTGCTTTTTTTTCAAAAAGGCAAGTGGACTTTCTTGATTTTTTTCTCCTTTGAAAACATTTTGCTTCTTTTTCAAAAAGCAGCAATAAAGTTTCTTCAATTTTGAAGAAACTTCTTGGATGAGAAGTGAATTTATTCAAAGTCAAAACCAAGAAAGTCATTGTCTTTTGGAAAAATCGCCTTTGGGATTATCATTTAAAAGCACTTTGTTCCAAAATGTGCCAGATTTATCAAACTTTATCTTCACATTTTAGATAATGTCATTTGTGATGAAGTCAGAAAAATATTTGTTTTAGAAAACTCTTCAGTGCAGATCACTTCCACCTAAAGCCCCTGTCACACTGCACCAACGGATGCAAAGAGGATGTAATGCCATCTCGTTGGTTTAACGTGCGATGTACTCACTGCCTCCGTTTTGCTTCCTCTCTATCCATCCAGCATGCCGCCGTTTATTGACGTTTTCATTCCGCTCAGAAAAGTTTTGAGCTGCTCAAAACTTTTGCGGCGGAAAATGTATCCCAATTCGTCCGTTCTGCATCTGCTAGGCATCCGCTACGCATCCGTTCTGGCATCCGTTCTGCATCTGCTATATCCGCTAGGCATCCGCGCGGCATTCCGCGTACTCCATCCGCTCGGACGCAGGGAAGGAAGTGGGAACGGACGCAGAAGGATGAGCAGAACGGATGTGCGTAGCGGAAACAAAGCGTTTAAACGGAAAAAAAAACGTTCGCAGAGGGGACCTATCTCGGATATTAGGACTGTCTGCAGGATGCCTAGAGGATGCAAAGGGACACCTAGATACTGCCTATAAAAAGGCGGAGCAACACATCTGGATCTCACTTTCAGACCAGCAGCCCTGCTGGCAGACCTCTGCAGCCTTCATCTGCCCTCTTCCTCTCTCACAGCATCCAGTTCATGTCCACCGTGGATCATAACACAGTCCTTTTTGGCAGCCACCATCCTTCTGCAACAGTACGAAGCCATCTACAGGCTCTGTGAACTCTACTACCGGGAAGAAAAAGGGGCGGCCAAGAAGAATCTGGTACGAAAGATGTTTTGCCAGAAGAGCAGAGGACGGACTGTACAACAAGCTGATGGTAGGAGCTCAGGAACGAAGACACTCGGGCATTCCAGAACTTCATGAGGATGCCTCCAGCATGTTTGACGAACTTGTGCAGCGGCTGACTGGAGGTTGACCAAGGCAAAACACCACTTCCGGGCCAGCCTGGAACCTGGGTCAAGGTGTCATCACTCTGCGCCACCTGGCTCTAGGGACCACCTACAGGAGCATGCAGTACGGCTGGAGGGTGCCACCCAACACCATCAGCATTGTGGTCAGAGAAGTGGTGCAAAGGCCATCATCGAAGAATACAAGGAGGAGCTCCTCCAGTGCCCTCCACTGAAGAAGGATGGAAGAAAGTTGGCAGAGCAGTGGTATCAGAAGTGGAACTTCCCCACACAGTTGGAGCCATAGATGGCAAGCACGTGGCCCTGCAAAGCTCCAGCCAAGTCGGGGTCCACTTATTTCAATTACAAGGGCTTCTTCAGCATCATCCTCTTCGCCATGGTCGATGCTGACTACAAGTTCATGTACATCGATGCTTCAGGCAACGGCTCATCTTTAGATGCCCAGGTATACAATGCCAGTCACCTCAAGGAGGAGCTGGAACGCAACCTCATCGTGGGCTTCCCAGATCCAGAACCCCTGCCAACGACACACCAAGATGTGCCCTACTTCATCGTGGGGATGACGCCTTCTCCCTCAGAAACCTACCTCATGAAGCCCTACACTTCCAGACTCCTCACCTGTGAAGAGAGGATCTTCAACTACAGGCTGTCCAGGGCAAGGCGGGTGGTGGAAGAACGCCTTTGCCATCCTGGCCAACAAGGTTCCAGGTACTTCTCACCACCATGCAGCATCGCCTCAGAGACCGTGAGGAGGATCATGGAAGCTTGAATGCATCCTGCACAATCTCATGCGCCACCGCTACCCAGTCCTTGCAGAACAGGCTCGTGACACATCAACAAGGCAATGGGGACATGCAGCCTGGGGAATGGAGGCAAGGGCGAAACCCTGATAGACACTGAGGATGTGCAAGGCCCCAACAGAGCCTCACGTGAAGGGAAGAAGCAGGGCAACCTCCTGAAACACTGGTGCAACTCCCCAGCTGGGGCAGCGTGGAGTGGCAAGACAGGATGATAGATGCTTAATGGATGCTTCCTTCAGCCTGTCTCATCACACTGATGAGATTGGGCCATGTATGTTGGGTTGGGCCTACAATGAAACAGGGCATTAATAAAGAGTTGTGTTTATGTTCAAATGTGTGGATCAATGATTAAAATTGTTATTGACAATAAAAGGGCCAAAGGTGGTGGCAGCTGGGAGGGTGACATACAGTCCCACTATGCTTTGCACTGGAGGTTTATTCTTTCCCACAGCTATTACCCATCCCAAAGGTATCCTGCCCATCCCACAGGTATCCTGCCCATCCCCACTGCTATCTTAACCCACCCAACAAGCATGCAAAGGCTTAAACCATTTCTAAAAGTTTTCACAAGACTTTTATTAAAAAAAAAGAAAACGAAGCAAGTTGTATGAATCAAAAATAGACTTTTTTAACAAGAAGCTTATAAAACAAAATGAGTCTCTGGCACTCCCTCTTGGTCCGCTCAGTCTCAGGGGTGAAGGGTCCAGTGTTTGTGGAGGTGGCTGGTGCTGGAGTGCTTGTCATCAGCTCTCCAGAAGCAGAAGCAGCAAGAGCCCCAGCCCCAGAAGAGGAGCCCGGTGCTGCAGAAGCCCCAGCAGAACCAGAGTGAGGGCCAGGGGGCGGGATGGAGCCCTGTCCTTCTTGCAAGGGCTGGCAGCAGATGGCTGAGGCTTGCTGTGCTTCAGCATGGTTGTGGGGTTGCTGGCTGGCAGGGAGGCTGGCAGGAACCAAAGGCTTGGCAGGGAGGCAGGCACCAAAGGCTGGCAGGAAGGCTGGCAGGCAGGCAGGCACCAAGGTGGCAGGAAGCCTGGCAGGCAGGCAGGCTGGCACTAAGGCTGGCAGGAAGGCTGGCAGGCATGAACCAAGGCTGGCGGGCAGGCAGACACCAAGGCTGGCAGGGAGGCTGGCAGGCAGGCAGACAGCAAGGCTGGCAGGGAGGCTGGCAGCAAGGCTTGCAGGCAGACATGCAGGCAGGACGAGGCAAGGCAGTCGATGCGTTCTGGAAGCAGGTCTTTCCTCTGAATGGCACCTGCTTCCGAGCTGCTTCCGTTATATCCGCGGGGCTGACGCAATGCATCCTCCCGCATGCGCATTAACGCTCGGCATCCGCTCGGCTTCCGCTGCGCATCCGCTGTGCATCTGCTTCATCTATTGTGCATCCGCTGTATCCCGTTCCGCATCCGCTTTGCTGAGGTCCCCTGGAAAGCCTAGCGGATGTGCCATCCGCTCCCATCCGCTGGGCTTCTGTTCCGCATCCGCTTCAATCCCGCCTTCGTCTTCCCCCCGCGTCCATGATTATCCGCTCTGGTTATGCAAATTTTTGCCCCTTCTGAGAGCGGATACAAACGGAATGGACAATAACAACGGATGGAACATTTTTCTCGTCCATTGTGTCCGTTTTGCATCCGTTGGGCAGTGTGACAGGGCCTTAAGTAACATTGTACTGGCATAACTACTTCCAGGGTCAACTAAATTTTCATCACATTATTTGTGGTCTGTTAATTATCCGTTTTTCACTGTTGGAATTACTAGGTAGAAATGTTTATAGTTTATTTTAAAAAATTTTTGTAAGAATGAATTATCTTCATTCAAATACTATCTAAGTATTTGTAAATACTTAGATAGCTGTTTAGAGAAGTTTATGGCTACAGAACAACAATCACATCCTGAAAAGTTATAAAAATTGGAATATGGGTTCATCTGTAAAACTAAATCTTTGTAGACTTAATGAGGTGGAGGATTGTACTCAGCAACAACTTTTCTGTAAAAAGAAAGTAAAGCACTAAATGAACATGATGTCCAAATTTCTCCATCTACCATATTTGCTTCTTTTCTTCTTCTTTTGAGCAATGGACAATTTGTTCAAATTTGCAGAACTGTATGTTGTATTTAACACTGTACCCTTATATCAGCTTCTATTCACTTTGTGAGTCGCTGAAATGTAAAAGATTCTGCAACTGTAACCTGTTATAGCTGTATTTAATCACACGTAATACATTTTATGCATATATGTATTTTTACATTGAAAAATAAAATATATTTTATACTTTGTAGAAAAAATCATGAATGCATATATTTTAATGTATTGAAACTCTCTAATACGAAAAGAGGCCCAAAGAATTAGAACAAGTTTTAAGTCACAAAATTCTATTGTAAGTCACAAAATTCTATTTTAAACAAATAGTTTGGGACCAAGTTATGTGACAGTCTTCACCTATGGCACCCTCTCCATATATTGAGAAAAGAAACAGTAGCATATTTCTTACTGTTCTCCCTGAAAACAGGAAAGCAATCTCACATTAGTTTTCTATCTGGCATATCCAGTCTCATCATTTTTAAAAGTATAGTTATCAAGCACAAAAACAATTTCTTTCTCCACTTTGTTTATTATATTGCTTTGAAATGTCTCATTTTAACATGAAATTGAGGAATATTTTAAGTGTGGCTTTTAAAAACTGTTGATCTATTATTAATCTATTCTTATTTTTATAAATTGCTGAGTTTTTTTCTAAAAGGGAAAACAAAAAAATCATATTCAAATGTAATCACATTTATACTGAAAAGTTTGAAATGTATTATAATAAGGAGACAGGGTAAAATTGCATTCGAAGGCCAATATTCAAACAAAGAAACAAATCTTGCACTCCCACATCATTTAAGAGTCTGTACATCATGCGCACTATAATGCACTTGAATAAATCATTGTGTACAGACTATATTAACAGAGCACTTTTCTTCATTTTGGCATTTTCAGTTATAATAAACATACAATGACATCAGCAGAAAGAAAAATTGAATTTAAATATATGTACTTAAAACCAATAGTAAACTGTATACTTTATGTTACATTTTCAGAAGAGTAGTGCTCATATACTTAAAGTATTTGTTATATTATCAAGCTTTATACTACCCCCCGCTTTCCATTTTTTTAGAGACTTTGCCCAATAAAAGCAATATATTTCACTTTATGAAACCTGGTATTTATCATTTTTTCTCTCTCTGTTATATCTACAAAGAAGGATGGTGTCAGTTTTAGTAAAGACTCTCTTGCCATTTCCTTTACAGGCCAAAAAACTAGGTTTCTGAGCCTACCTACTATAAAATAATGGACTGTACTGCCTTTTATCTGACATATCCCACAATTTTATATTTTATAGTTTACTAGGCAACTTCTCTTCGCTCTGTCTCCCAAGTTCTTTCCCATGTACCATTGCAGCCAGGAAGTGCAAGGTATGGTTTTCTGAAGAGACTGCTCTAAATTTGAGGTGGTCATCTGTAAAATCTTGTCTTATGCCCCTCTTCCCTGCTGTATATCTTAGTACATAGTGTATATCGTTTTCCATAGAGTGTTAGTAGGCAGCTGCAAAGAAATTCAGGTGGCTAAAATTTTCTAAATAAAATTTCATAAAAGAAAGGAAAAGGATAAAAGTCTGTCACAGAATCTGAGCTACTAAAGATATCAACACCAATTTCTTTCCTACACTTCTACTCTCACTGGCCAGTACTAATTTCATTTTGGTCCAAGCTTTACATCATAAATATTTTAATTCTGGTTGAATTCTCAGGAAAAAAAGTGTTCTCTGTGCATAACAGTTTGTGTTTGGAATATTTTGCATATCTTTTCCTTTTGCTAATAGAAATGCATAGCACACACTTATTCAGTACACTCCAATTCAGTAACCTACATGTAAAACCTAGCAATTAAAGCAATAAACATTTTAAAAGAAAATTAAATCTAGTAAAATACTGAATATTTTATAGATTATGACTGCTTTGAGCTGAGTTTGTCTCCCATTAATGATAAATATACATGGTAATTAATTCATTATATACACAGTATACCACGCACCAAAAAACCTCAGCTAATTAGCACAAAATTGTTTTTTGGGAAAGTTGATGTAAAAATAATAGGTTGGATTCAGAAAACTTGACTTATGTAATGGACTTTTCCCCTTTATTTGTTGCTTTCTCAAGATCAGAACAAAAAAACCCAAAGAACTGCAGCAGTAGAAAATAGTTGGTGAGATCCAGCAGGGTGCTTTAGATAAGCATAAGTAAATTTCCACTCACAGTGTTAAATCAGGTCACAATTTCAGTATCTAAACAATGAAGTTCAAACATAGACTTAAGGTTGAATTATTGTACTTGTAACAATCACTGAGAATAGCTTGTAAAAACTGAAATACAAGATGGCTTCAGATGAGAATGTTTTCTAAAAAAGAAAACACTTTATTTTTTCCTCATTGTCAAGTTACACAAAGCAGATCCTGTGGAAATGGAATTTTTATTGCTTAATTCAGGTCGGTGGACTCCTGTTTCATACATGTTGAAGTTTTCAAATGGGAGGCTTCTATTGCCATACCCTTAAGAACTGGACAACGGGCAAAAGACAGTTTACCTTCAAAGGGGCTGATTCTGCTGCTAGTTCGATTTTCAATGAGGATGACTGAATGCCAGACAGATTTAGTGAAGAAGATATTCAAGAAGCTTGTATGTATGTAGGATATGCAAAATGGTCCAATTGTTTTGCCTCATAACATCTTCCACTTGAAGTTCTGACAGTCCAATGACCTTCTCAGCTAGGAGAACTTGACACTTTCTCAGTCACACCAGCTGCAGGATTTCTAATCAACTCAGAAGACAAGCTGGAAGCGAGAGAAATTCTCGGTTGGGATGGACATCAATTCCCTGATTCATGTTTGGCATATCCAAGTTCCATAATCTAAGCTAGGGCAAATCTTCTTTGGAAATGAGAACTAAACTTAGCACTACTAAAAGTTATTCAAACACAGTCTAAATTAACATACTTTAAAGAACTTGAAAAATAGAATGAAATGTACTCAGTGTAAGTGCAGTTTTATGTCCTAAATTTTCTCTCATATGAACATTAATTTCAATGTCTAGTGATGAAGCAATGATACTTTAAAAAAATAGCAGATTCTACTCTTATGACCCAATGGCCAAGACCTTTTTATTTGTTAAGATCTGACAATGGACACATCTTACTCATTTGAATACATGTGCACAATTTTTATTTATTATATACATTTTTAAATTTTGCATTTTTCAAAGCAAAAATGTTACTTATAATATTCTCCCTCCCTGCATACACAAAAAAATGAAACCTCACAAAACCACAAAATCTGAAAAAATTCAGTATATATCATTAATGGCAATTAACAGAATACATAATATAAACTGTAAAATATATTGCAACATACCTGTTATAGTATCTGCCCCCCATCATAAACTGATTGTTTGGTGTTGGACATATTTTAAAACGCTGTATGTTTTCACTGGTTCGAAAGTAGAGTGAGTAATCCCCAGGTGTATTATCAGAAGGCCTCACAAGAAAACTTGATACTTGACCCACTAATTATAAAGAAGGAAAAAATTACAGGTCTGGAATTTAGCATGCAGCAGAGGAAAATTTAATCAGTTGCAAAAAGGCTATTGTTATTTTTTTCCCTTAGGATATTATTCTTAATTAAGCAATGATAAAGCAGTCAATAATTTTTTTTAAAAAAAATCAAACCTTTTCTTGTCTTACTTTGCAAATAAAGCCTTCTACATCTTGAAGTAACCTTAATTTACAAACCTTTGCTGACCCTCCCCCTTTATTTTTATAGTGGACAATTTTGACAAATATGAGAAAGAATATTTAAATTTTAGCTTGAGATGAGATTTAGGCATGAGATGAGATACGACTGTAAGGTCGGGCCTTATTTTTTTTTTGACCCACGAAAAAACAGCTAGGCTGTCTTTTCCGGGGGGACTTAATTTCCCCCCTTGAATCCTTGGGTGGGCGGGAGGCAATAGCTTGGATGTTGACTTCGGCATTGGTGGGGCACTTCGTATTGGGAGACCTTCCGCCACCATTGTTTCCCTTCTCCCCATGCTGTCACGGTGTTTGGAGAAATGCCGTGGCATTTGGCGCAGCCACGCGGGGCTGTCCAGGACTCCTCCCTGCAACCGGAGCCCGGCGGAGACTCCAGGGACTCCTGTCGCCGCCTTCCCGGGCATCATTTGAAGGCAAAGCCCATTCGTTTAAAAATGACGCCCTACTACAACAAAGCCTCCCCTGCATGAGAGGGCAGCCCAACCCCATGTGGGGAGGCAAATCTCCCGGGGCCACAGCGCAGGATTGGCCCACTCCAGGAGAAGCGCCCAGCCACCATTCCTGCCTAGCATCGGGCAGAGTGCGAAGAGCTGTGCCTGGGGCGCCCAGCACAGCTGACAGGTGGGCCCTCCAGCCCAGTGGTGAAGCTCTGGCCAAGGCAGCGAGTGCCTCCCTGCCGGGCCCTCTGCTCACCCTGCCAGGGCCGCGCCAGAGCTGGGCAGGCTGGGCAGAGCCAGGAAAGCGAGCCACGGGTGCACGCTCGCCTGCCAAGCGAAAGAGCCGGGCTGACCTGTGTCGCTGCAGTGTTTGGAGCTGCTGGCGCATTTGGAGATGTATGGGGATGGGCTGGGTGAGGGGTGGAAGGAACGAGCGGCTTTGGGCTCTCTCTGCCGGATCTGCTGGCCAGGGAAGCAGCACTGCCGTCGCCTCGCCTCCCTGTCCGCGGACAGGTAAGCGCTATCACTGCCTCGGGCAGCCTCTCCTAGTGGCACCTTGGGAAGGAAGTCAAGCTTGGGTTGGCCCAGCTCTTTCGCTTGCATGCGGGCGCGCACCTGTGGCTTGCTTTCCTGGTTCGGCCCAGCCTGTCCGGCTCTAGTGCGGCCCTGATGGGATGAGCGGAGGGCCCGGTAGGGAGCCGCTCGCTGCCTTGGCCAGAGCTCCACTGCTCTGGAGTGGAGGGCCCACCTGTCAGCTGTGCTGGGCACCCCAGGAACAGTTCTTTGCACTCTGCCCAGCACCAGGCAGGGATGGCAGCTGGGCGCTTCTCCTGGGGTGGGCCAATCCTGCGCTGCAGCCCCGGGAGATTTGCCTCCCCGCTTGGGATTGGGCTGCCCTCTCGGGCAGGGGAGGCTTTGTCGTAGTAGGGCGTTGTTTTTAAAAGAATGGGCTTTGCCTTCAAATGATGCCCAGGAAGGAGGTGACAGGAGTGCCTGAAGCTGAGTGTCTCCTCCGGGCTCCGGTTGCAGGGAAGAGCCCGGGCCGGCCCCGTGTGACTGCGCCAAACACTGTGGCGTTGCTCCAAACACCACAGCAGCACGGGGAAAAGGGAAAGCAATGGTGGTAGGTCTTCCGATTCAAAGTGCCCCATCAACGCCAAGGTCAACGCAGGCAGCACCATATCCGGGTGTGCAACAAAAGTACTTCCTAATGGCAAGCCCCCCCATTCCATTTCGCATGTTTAATATAGGCCTTAATTTGGGGGGAGGGGCTTAATTTCATTTTATGCTTATAAAACATGCTGGGACTTCCTATTGCGGGAGGCCGTACTGTTGGAGAAACGGTACTATCCCTGATTCATATGCATGCTCTCAGTTTCCATATTCCCATCTAAAATCCGATAGATTTTAGTTATAAAATTGTGGAAATCTGGCAATTCACTTCCCTGTCAGTTTCAAACACATGAATAATATATTGTAAGTCTTAAAATAGTTTTAATGTTTTCCTTAAAATCCCACAAAACGTCCTAAAAAGCAGAAAAATCCTGGCCTAAGCACATGTGTGACATTTTACAGTCCTGATTCTATCAAAATATTACATTATTATATTACAATTATGTTTCATGTGGTCAAAAATGGACCTTTTCTTTCTTTTTAAAAAGAAACCTTAATTCAACCACAAATTTTAGTACAGAAGATGTGCATGTATTTAGGACTGGGTAATACTTTGACTCAAATTTCAAAATAAAAGTTGCTCATGAGGAATGCAAATACTATATAAATCTGTACCTGTGTCAGTCTGAGATTGTGCTATTGTCTTTTCCAGTTTCTGGAGATCTCAGAAAAGGATGTAACTGATCTCAGTTGTTAAAGAGAAAGATGCTACATTCTGACTTCCATGCTCCAACATTTGGAGATAGAACAGTGTCATATAATTCTAGCATACATTTCATATTAACAGATATTCTAATTAAAATTCATAAGTACCTGTCATCAGCAAACTATAAGCCTCTTGTTTTGAAATCTTTCCATGGAACCATCTTAAAGAATACAACAATAATAAACACCAAGAAATATTAGTAACAAGTTCTTTGGTTTGTTTTAGGAAACATACATTTACAAATGACAATTAAAATGCATTTACAAAAACCCAGAAATGTAACATTCAAAATACTTGATTTCTTTTATCAGTTGGATTTCAACAATATGTTTAAAACTGCTAGTTTTTTCTAAATCAAATATAACAGAAAATAGCAACTTGATCTATTTCATGAAAGGACCATCTGTAAGCTAGAGCTGGTCTAGAATGTGGCGGGGGTTGTTGGGATCATCATGCTGTGCCCAGAAGACCTCACTGTTTTGCAAACTGCATTGGTTGCCAGGTGGTTTCTGAGTGAAATTCAAGATGCTGCTTATCACCTTTAAAACCCTTCATGACGGAAAGCCTGGCTATTTCAGGCTATCTCCAATTGTTTCTGCTTGCTCAGTACAATTAAAAAGAATGAATGTTCTCTGCATCCATCTGATTGAACAATATCTTTATCTTGGAGGCAGGGTTGCTGTTGCAGCTTCTTCCCTTTGGAACAATGTCTGCCCAGAGATTCTGGCACTTCTCTTCTTTGTGATGTTTAAGAAACTGTTACAAACCTGGCTGTTCTCCCTTACCTTGGGATAGGGTGGTTGAATGACTATGCAGTGCTTTCCAATCAACTAAGGTTCTTTTTTACTTGTATCTCAAAAATATTGATTTTCACTTTTATTTGCAAGCTGCCCAAGGATTTGGATGTCTCTAAATTTGGAAATTCTATTAAAATAATAAGTTCAGAAAACATTTCAAAGCAAGCTTAATTTTTATTGCTGTTCTTTTATCGAGATGAATATATTTCATTCCTTTAGTACTACAACTTCTTGTTCAAGAACTTTTCCATTGTACTAATTAATCAAGTCAATGCTAAAAAAAAAAGTTACTAATACCAGACAAAGCAATCCAGATAAGACTTGTGACTCAAAGTTGGAATATAGATTTTTTTGAAGTCCTAAAATGTTTCTCATTATGCACATTAAAATAGCACTAAGTCTGTGTTCAGCTTCAGTATCTTTGCTTGTGCTGCCTGTTAATAATTTGGCTCAATAAAGGTAATCCTCGACTTACAACAGTTCATTTAGTGACCACTCAAAGTTACAACAGCACTGAAAACAGTGACTTATGGCTGTTTTTCACACTTATGACCATTGTAGCATCCCCATGATCATGTGATCAAAATTCAAATGTTTGGCAACTGGTTCATATTTATGATGGTTACAGTGTCATCAGATCATGTGAACCCCTTTTTGAGACTGTCTGATGAGAGAGTCAATGGAGAAGTCAGATTCCCTTAACAACTGTGTGAATAACTTAACAACTGCAGTGATTTACTTAACTGTGGCAAACAAGGTAGTAAAATGGGGCAAAATTAACTTAACTGTTTCGCTTAGCAATGGAAATTTTGGGCTCAACTGTAGTCGTAAGTGGAGAACTACCTGTATGTATACAATCTTCTTTTTATGGGATGATGCCTCTGGCATATAAAAAAGCATGCTGGAAGAACACATACACTACTTAGATACTTATGTATAAAAATTCTACACTTACATTTTGCCTTCATGTGGATCTTCCTCTCTTCCCTTAGAAAAATATGATACAAAAGGATGAACTTAACATGATTGTAGCATTAAGCATGTTAAAGAATTTTGTTCTGTTTAGAAAAGACACAATTAGTATAATTTAGAAAATGTAAACATTAGATTGCTCTGAGTCAGAAGAGTGTCTATCCATGCTTATTCAGGATTACATGGTATCTAACAACGCTTTTTGCATATAAACGTTATAAAGGAATATAGTCTATGATGCTTAAAAATGTCTAAATATTTTAAAATCTGCCCCAGGTTGAAAATCTTAGTAAAAGAGATTAATAAGATCCCTCAATAAGCAGGTAGCAGATGTGGTCAAGGGATTCTCCACACGGTATCTAGTATGCTAATTGCACCCATTCTTGGACCAGGAGGTCTGGATACAGACAATCATTTTAAGCCATGTCTCAGTTGGGCTATTATAATGTGGTCTACACAGGGCTGTCCTTGAAGACCATTGAGAAACTTCAACTGGTTCAGTATGCAGCAGCACAGGTAGTCATGGTAGCATCTTGGTACATACAAGTAAAACTTCAATTTTACAAGTGCACTGGATCCTACATATAATTCAAGATGCTGCCTATCACATACAAAGTCCATCATAACACAGAATTGTTACTATCTGCAGGAACGCCCATCTTCACATATATTCTAGGAAAGTACGCACCAAGCATTTCTTGAAATAACATCTGTCAAGATTTAGAAGACATATCTTTTAGGTTGCAGCATCTGCCTTGTGTAACTAATCTCCAAGATATCTCTGACCCTATTAACTCTTGCTATTTTCTAAGACATTAGGACCAAAGTGTTAGAAGACCTAGTCCTAAGAGGTGAAATATAAGTTGATACAGCTGCAACTGTTTTGTTATTGTTATCAGGATACTGTGATTTGTTTTTATTATATTATACTACTTGAAATATCTTTTCTGCAAATTGGATAGTTGTATAATTAAATAAACACAGTCCCTGTGCCTAATCTTATTTCCATTTCCCATCAAAAAGGACAGGGTAAAAATTAATTAATATATCCATAATACTAATAGAAAGAAATATATGTGGCTCAGGATAGAACTGGGGAGTCCTTCATACTGAGTTTGGATGTTTTTATGCAGACGTTTCATTACCTGACTAGTAATATCTGCATTCTAGAAGGCTTGGAGTTTTCTCTCTGTTTACATACAGTAGCTTGCCCTATCAGTGTTGTATGTGGGTGGTTGTTTTTTCCTTGGTTATTCCTTAATTAAGTTGTTTACTACTTGATTACTTCACTGCTGGATTGTTTGTTTGATGCTGCTTCTGGTGTTAATCCCTGCTTATCTGGGTTCTGATTTCTGGCAAGAGATTTTCTGATCTTTTTGTTTCCTTTTTAACTTTTTTTATTGCCTCTTTTGGGTCCTATGCACATGTGGGTTATCTTTATGTGCCAGTTGATGGCTGATTTGTCTGACTGCCAAGTTCTCAGGAATATTTATGGCATCACCACTCTCAGGACTCATAGCAGACTGTAATGCAATGTGTAGAAACAACAGCTTTCCCATTCATGCAACTAAAAGTATGGATCTAGTATGTAGATGACACCTTTGTCATAACAGAAAAGAAACAACTAAAGAATCAACAATCAATAATATCTTCAAAGGAATAAAGTTCACAAAAGAAGAAGAAAACAATATTATTCAATATTGAGTAATAATATTACATACCACTTCCTCTACTAAGTCTTCTACAATAAGGCCTTGTTCATCTGTACGTAAGTTTGTAACCCACATCCATCCATCTTCTAATTCATTGTGGACAATGAACATGTCTCCTTTAAGGAAACTATAGGTAGTTAAGGTAAAATTATTAATTATTTAAATAAACACTTAAGTGATCAATTATACCTGTATCAATTTGACCTAATTTCTAATATCTTTGCAAATTAAATGAATTTCTTATAATTCCCCCCCTCCCCCCCGAACCATAGGCTACTGGTTATTCTGGAGGAAATCTTGATCTCTTGTAACATAATTTTATTTTAAATGTGTTTTATGTAATANTAGTAAATATATTTATTTGAAGGACTCATTCTGAAATATTGGTGAAGAAACACATTGGAGCCATATAAAAACCTAAATGCTATTGCTATTGCTAAATGCTACTGCTTTCAGAACTGCAGGTGTGGAGCAAGAACAGAATGTTACTGAGCTCTCCAGAAATCTCCTGAAATCCCCTATTTTTTTAAAAAAAATCACATCCTTCTTTTAAAATTGTTACAATTGGTAACATGAGATCCCACAATTTTTTCTAAGAAGTATATCTGCTTGAATTCAGTGTGACTAACACTTGGGTATCTATATGTAGAATTGGATGGTGCTTTAATGAAGTTACTTTAATAGAAACCTGGAAATTTCTGTGCATTCCTTAAATCTAAACTTAAACTACATGAACTATATGCATCAATTCCATAAATTTGACTGACTTCACTATTAATTTAATGATAAAACAGACTATACATTGAAACAAAAGAATTATTAAAGTGATTATTTTAAAGCAGTTTTCAATATTTTAAATCAATACAGTGTAGTGATATTTTAATTCTTACAAAAAAACCCTAACAAATATTACACCCAAATACATGCATTATTTATCATTCTAAATTATACCTTATTTCATCTGTTTCTGGCACTTTAGTGTATGGCAGAATGGCTCGGACTCTCCTGCGGTCCTCTACTGGCTGTAAAAAAAAGAAAGATCTTCTGTTTTGAAGAAAAACTTCAGAATTGGTATACTGAATCAAGACAAAATCACCCACATATTCAGACCCACAATAGTCAGCTTTTTTTTCTCCCATTCCTTTGGTCATAAAGTTCCAATTGGCCAGAACCAATTTCAAAACCAATAAAAAGATCAAAAAATTTACCCAGGTTTTGATGTAGCATCAGAAATAAACATAATTTAAAAATAAAATAATTGAAGTGGGTTTTTTTTACAATCATGTTTTAATTATATTATAAACAAATATAAAATACTGGCATTTGTGTTAGATATTTGTTGAATTTTTTGTAGAATTTAAATATTATCAGAAAAATCCTAGATTTATATTCAAATTGTGATTTATAAAAATAAATTGCATTACATTTAATTATTGTCATATTATCTTTTTGTTGTTTTTGTTCAAAATTTCTCTCTATATCTTTATTATATATCTATTGAGATTCTCAGTCATCCAGGTCATGCTTGTCCCAAAAGTGCTTTTTCAAGAGGCAACTGGACTTTTTTCTCATCCAAGTTTTTTCAGCTTCTGGAAGCTTCTGGGATGAGAAGCGAAATGTTTAAAAAAAAATCAAAAAGAAGGAATAAAGAATCACAGAAGTCCAAAAATATTTTTTTTTGCTCCCAAGGTAGACACATTTGGCTGCTTGCAGATTGCAGGTATGGTTGGTTTCGTATTGTCTCTTTTGTCCTGAAAACTATATTGTTATGATTTAGTCTATATCATAACCTCTACTTTGGGACTGATTTTGATGTAAAGTTCTGGAGAACTTCAAAACTTGTAATTACTCTGTGTCAATCTAATTAACCTTTTAAAGACACTATATGGGCTTATATAGGTATGACATTTACAGTTGTGCTTATATATGCCAGGATATATAAACTTATGAGCACAACTGTAGATCCACTCAGTCACCTCACCTCTGAAAAAGTGCAACAGAGCTGTGAATCTTGAAACAGTAATTTTCAGTTTCTTAATTCAATTTAATTTACTTTAACGTTTGTCCCATGAATCAGTATTGACTCCTGTAATTTTCTTGACAAGATGTTTGGAAATGGATTAACGTTGCCATTTCCTAATGCTAAAAGTGTGACTGCCTATAAGATTATCCAATCGCCTTTGTGCCTAAGAATAATTCACCTTCTCCAGGTTTCCTACTTGGTACTTTAACCACAATATCAAACTGGTTCACTTCCAGTTAATTTCAAATATATAAAAATGCACATGCTTATATAAAAAATACATACCTCTGGAGGTGCTACAGGAAACAATAATTTTTCCCCTTTAAGCAAACAAGATACATGGCTGTAATACCCTATTAGATCAGAAAGTGAAGAAAATCGTCGGCCACCAATGTAATAATCGCCACACATTGCAATAATCCTATTAGAGAAAATAATAACAAGTATTAGTACAATGTCCTTTTCTATTAAAAAGACTGGACATATAACAAAACTAGAGGCAGTCCTCACTTAAGGCATATTCTTTAAACAACTGTTTGAAGTTGTGAAGACGCTGAACAGGAGATGCTCCTAGTTATGTCCCTCTCTGCATTCATGCAATATTGCTAGCTTCCAATAAACAAAATCAATGGGGAAATAGGCAGATATTTGCAAAAGGTAATCACATGACCACAGCATACTGTGATCACATGGCATTCACCTAACTATAACAACTGGAACTTATTGAATTGCTGTCATAAGTTGATGTGATCAACTTATAAGCAGATTGATTAATGATAGTTTCCAGTTTCAGTTACCATTGGTAATCAAGGATTTGATTGATATTCTACATTTCTACTCAACTGGCAACTAAGTTTTTAAAGGGTACAGCAGGATAAAAAGCATAAATTAAAATTAATAATACAAATACTGAGTAATATTTATAAGGTCAATCTTATTTTTCCTTTTGGCAAATCAAAGGTAATTTCAAAAATGAAATTTTGTTGCATACAGCTTTCAAAGGGTCACCACCTCCAATGACACAATGTACATAAACACGACAAAATACATACATACATGTATACATACAAAATTATGCATATACCCACATATATTATATGACACAGAAAAACAACATAGCCTAGGCAATTTATTTTCAAAATCATGGAAAGACAGATCTCTTTTGACAATTGTGTCTAGAACATAACTCTACATTAAGCAAAGCCGCATTTAAAAAAAAAATAAAGCTGTAGAACATGTGGCTAAACTCTCAGCAGCTGCCATTCTTCAAGCAAGAGAAGCAACCCTTCTGGATTCTTTCCAACATTTACAAATTAATCTTCTTAATTTGAAATTAGAAATTAAACCAAGCATATATGCTAGTAAAGTTCATGGAATGATTATTAGTCAAAGAAAGCTCATCTTACCATAATATTTTACAAATAAAAATATTTTGATGCATGCTCCAACTTCCTCTTCTAGACCCAGTAGTCAATAGAAGATGGAATGAATAAAAAATTGGGAGGAGGAGTTAAAAATAAGAATAAGAGACAAAGTGGAAGTGGCAATTCCCTATTAAACATAATGTATAACTGTATAAAGGTATAAACATTTATAAAACTGTTTATACAGCTGTGTGAAAAAGTCCTGCACGGTTTATGGTTTATGACATTTTTTGGATAGGCCATTGATTTTATGATATTTTATGTAACTGCTATGCAAATATTGTTATATGTAAATAAATACTGGTGGTTTTTAAGTGAAAAGCATAAGCTTTTTGCAATTTGATGCTATTTGGATGAGGATTGTGAATTTTCGTGCATGCTTACAATGCATGCTTACATTGCCAATGAAAACAGATTGAGGCATACCCAGTGACATATGTGTTACAATTATTTAGGCTGATGCTAGTGTTTTGTTAACATTTTTATTGTTTGTGGCCCTGAAAAGGACCATTTAGATAACCAAACATGGTTACTAGTATGAAATTGGCCAGCCCTTATCATCAGGCGGCATCACTTCGACATAGACTATATAAACCTTTGCACGTGATCTTTGGTGACAAAGTGGTGCCAGGCTGCAATAATGGATTCAATCAGCTCCTGTTTGGCTTCGGATACTTCTTGCTTATTTTGTAACCAATCTTGGCCCACTCAGAGAGTTGAACCCCATGCTTCTTCATTCACTGCTGGACAGACTTGGCTCAATGACAAGGAGTATTGTCATCCTGCAAGTAAAAATCTTTCCCTACAAGTTGCTGAGCTGAAGGAAGCATGGTCTTTTCCAGGACTTCAACATATGACTTGGAATTCATGATTCCCTGCACGATTTGTTTCCGAAATAGCGATACAGCCCCCAGATCTTCATGTGCAATAGATGGTTCACAGATAGATTCAGGCAGTATGGCCTAAATTCTTCAGCTGGACTTCTTCTGACATACTTATTGCACTGATTCCCAGTCAAGTAGAAATTGCTTTCTTCACTGAAGATGACCTTGGCCCACTATTGTTGGTCCACTTGGCATACTTCTTGGCCCAAGCACGTCGACAAGAGTGGTGAGCATCTGTGAGCAAAGGTTTACTTGGAGTCCTGCAGCCTTTGAGCCCTCTGGCAAGCAGTCTGCGAACACACTGTGCTTGTAACATCACATGTTTCACCCCAAATTCTTGTAATCTGAGGTGAGGCAAGCTTCCTGTCAGCCACAGAAATGCATTGCAGAGCCCGATCTTTCCGTTTTGTTGACTTTCTTGGTCTTCCAGAGCGGAGCCTATCATAAACTGAATGAGTTATTTGGTATTTTTCAACCACTCTACTCACTGTGGTGTGTTGGCATTTTACTCTCTTGGCTATTTCTGTACAAGAGTAACCCTCTTCATGAAGCACAATGATGCAAAGCTGCTGCTCAGTATGGTGAAAGCAAAGGCCTTCATACTTGCCTGCAGCCAAAGCTAAATTAAATTTCTCGATGCTTTTCATGCCTATTGATAGTCAGAGAGTATGACAACATGGATTGGCTCATAGATTTAGCTTCTGTGCATTCTGATTGGCCAGTCAAAGCTCGCTGCTGATTGGCTACTTTCGATCCTAACATTCTCGAAAATGCAAGTTGTGTTTGTTTGAGCACATAAACTCACTCAAAACCTTAAAAATACTTTGGTTATATTAATAAAAAATATGCATCTCAATCCAACTACAGAAATTTTCATCAAAGTACTAATTTTGCGTGGTTTCTATGAGTAAAAAGTTGATTAAACATGTAAATACAGCTTAAAACTGAAAGCGGGCAGGACATTTTCACACAGCTCTAAATGTACAAACATAATATTTGCACCCTGCTTTGATTATAAGTGTATTTTCTAGGGCACATTCTAATACTTACAAATAAATATTGATCACAAAATCTGCCGATAACTCAATATTAATTGAATGTGTAACCTGTGCATACCCCACCAGCCAAATATATTTTTCAACAATGATTTGAAACTTGTGAAAGAATATGTGAACCACATAATCACTACCCTTAAAAAACAGGGGCTCCACCCCCAGGCTGCACAAGCAGTGGGCAAATGCATGTGCTGCTCCACTTGTGTGAGTGGCAAGTGTGTGCAAGCGCATGCACTTACCACTCACACAAAATCTTCCCTTCGCTTCTCCCACCTGCTGGTTTGCCAAGTGGGAAAGGATGTGGACCACTACCTTAAAAGACCTGCTTCTCATATTTTATAGGAGTTTATAGGAACCCAGTTATCAATTTACAAAACATTCACTCACCTAAAGTGATTAACAACATTGGTTTTGCTCAGAAATGAAAGCACAAATGATCCAGGCCTTCGATCACTCTCTCGAATAAGGTAACTTCCAGGTTTTCCTGCCTGTCGAAGACGTTCTTCTGCAATTGTTCTGTCAAGTTTTCCATGATACCATCTGAAAACCAAAGCATAATGGCATATTAAATCCATTTGGCAGAGCATCTGGACCTCAAAATCCTGGATCAAATCTCCTACATCCATTTTTCTTACAGGCCGATGCAAGTGAATGGCAAGTTTATTGCTAATTTAATACTGGTAACAGAAATCTAAAAATAAGAATTATGTAGTTGTTTCATTTTTTATATTAAATGCATTTTATTTTAAAACAGGAATTAAAACTTCAGTGGTACTTATGCTCACAAAATTTATTTACTTATTTATTTATAAATAAATAAAAATAAAAAAAATATATCAATTTATTTTTATACTCTCCCATCTCATTTTTAGACTTGTCTAAAATGCTCTAGGCAGCTCAAAATAAAATCAATAAAAACACTTATTGGAAACAAAAGTAAAGACACATAGCAGCCAGGCATCACCTAATTTATCATCTATACAACCGAGACATGAGTTCTAACTCACACCCAGAGTCCCTCGCTTGAACACAAAGCCAAATTTTCAAAGCCTTACAAAAAGCCAAAGGGTACAGGGCCTGTCTAACTTCAGGGGAAATGATATTTTTAAAGGGCAGGTGCCATGAAGAAAATATTCTCCTTCTTGGCCCCTTCAACTGTGTAGGTATCTAGATCGTGCCCTTCCTGCTAAATTGGATAAGACGGATAGAAACAGTTGGGGAAAGACACTTCTATAAGTAACTGGTTCTATGCCATAAATGCTACAAAACGTATATTTCTTCCTTGCAAGAATGCAATGAATTACAACTTTGTGTGTCTAACAGATAATCAGAATAAAATTCCACATACCGTATGTTATATATTTGACAAGTCTAAAATGTTCACATATGCTATATTAATGAAAGCATTTGTTGATTTTTTTTCCAAAGTTGAACTTAATTTTTACACATTTATTGGATGTGCCAATAAGTGTGGTAGGGGCATATAGGTGGGGTGCTCAGAGTACAAGATCCCTATAATTTCACACTTTGTAGTGAGGCTCCTTGGGAGAAAAAGCAGTGAGATTGACTTTGAGAGTTTGACTTTGCTTGTGAAAAGTTGGCAGGAAGATCACAAATACAGATAATAAGACCACAGCTTGCTACAATGTTGTAATCATGGATCATGCACCTAAGTACCCCAATCATATTCACATTACAGTGGGGATGCTGAGACAGCCACAGTCTTGTGCACTACTCTTTCAGTACATAATTTTGAACATTCTCTGAACAAGTGATTGTAACAGGAATATCTATATATCCTCTAACTTTAAAGTAAAGTGATTTTAGAAAAAAAAACCAGAATTTCTGTAATGAATCTTTTTATCAGTGGGTTTATTTACTATTTTATGAAAGGTTGACTTGGTGACGTTTTTGACTGCTAGCTGCCCAGAACTTTCACGAATAGGTGGTATATAGATACAGCAAATAAATGAATAATGGGTATACCAGAGGAGGCATATAGCTGTTCAGTTCTGTTCAGTTGCAGACTCCAAGCTGTCTTCAAAGGTAATACAATGTATGACTCACTGCAGTAATCATGTGGTGACCAAAATACAATAAAACATTCTCATGAATATTGTCCATGTCCCTTTAGCCTTTGATTCGTTCCCAATGAGTTTGTAAGTGCTTATTCATATATATATCACACCTAAACAACACCTAACACACCTAAACAACACACACCCCAAAATCAAGTTCACCATGGAAACGGAAATAAACAAACAACT
>BHFT01036446.1:41132-69938 GCA_004320025.1 Laticauda laticaudata | reverse complement strand
ATGCCTGTGTAGTATCTTACTGATTTTGTCTGTAGTACCTCTTATGTAGGGCAGGACAGCTGTTCCATATATATATTGTGTGTGTGTGTGTTTTCTGAGGTTTTCGCGGGTATTTGTATGTGGATCTTTGGTTATTTGGGTTTTCTCCCACATACTTTCAATTTTACGCAAGAGAAAACCCGAATAACCAAAGATCCACATACACACACACACACACAGAGAGAGAGAGAGAGAGAGAGCATATATTTGAGAAATGCTTTACATTTATGCCTTTTCAAAATAGGTATTTTATTAAGAACTCCATAGTAAATAGAAAGATAGATTTAAATTTGTTTCATTAGTTTCCTGATGTAATAGGATTAAATTTGTAAAGTTAAAATATACATTTACTGCAGATTTTTTATTTTTCATGAAATATATGTGAATTGATTATAATTCCTTGCCTGACTGTTCTTATTCATTTTAAATTCATTACTCTTTCAGAAATACTTTATTTGGTCCAAAACATTTAGTTCAATTTAATAGGAGACCACCAATAATGTTATACAAGAAAGTATATTTCTGGTTCATATTGTATTTCAGTACGAGAAATAGAAGTACATCATTACTCCTTGGACATTTAAGCTACAGCAATGTCTTGTAGTAAAAATCCTAGGAATTAATTTCAACTTAAATTACTATATAAGCATCCATCAGATTGAAGCCATTTTTTATGGCTCTCAGATAAATAAATGGAGATCATGTTAGAAGCATGTAACTGCTTTGCTTTATTTTAGTCCAATGCATATAAATTCCTACAGTACAAATTAATAATTACAAAAACTAATTACTTGGGATAGTTAAAATTACATATAGAGAAGTGTATTGGTAACTACAAGAATATACAAGCCAAAAGAAATTGTTGTTTAGCTCCCAATATATGATATAATATAAAAGTGTTTTCTCCAATTTGCAGTTATGTGAAAACTAAGGCATTCAGAATTCCCAGAAAACATGGCTTTTGAAGATCCAACTTTAAAACACTTTTCTATGTTGAATAACAATGATAGATAGATGACTAAAATGAATGGAGATTGAGGAAATTTATTTGGATAAACTGTTCTTCAGTAAAAAACGATCAATTATTTTAGACAGAATGTCTAAGCCTGGTTTATCCATGTTCTTAAACCACAATTCTATATATGTAGCTACAGAAACTAAATGTCATTAATTTTGAGATGTATAAGACATAGATAACTGAATAAGAGTCTAGCTGCCTCTGGCAACCTGTTCCAACAGGCATTTGAAAGAACAACTTACGAGGAGCAAAATCTCTCTGCAGTTATCTCAAGTAATGAATCACTGAACCTGAAGGTAGTAGCTTTATTAGTTAAGTACCTTCTCATATAGGAATAGTTGATGGTGTTCACGTATAGGAAGTTCTTGACTTACAACCACAGTTGAGCCAGAATGATTGTTTTTAAGTGAATTTTGCCCATTTTACCACCTTTCTTGCTAGACTTGTTAAGTGAAACATTGCAGCTGTTAAATTAGCAACATGGTTGTTAAATGAATCTGGTTTCCACATTGATTTTGCTTGTCAGGAGATCGCAAAAGAAGATCATGTAACTCTGAGACATTGCAAACATCATAAATATGAGGCAGCTGCCAAGTGGCTGAATTTTGATCACGCAACCATGGATATCCTACAACAGTCATAAGTGTGAAAAATGGTCATGTCACTTTTTCAGTGCTTCTTATAACTTTGAATAGTCACTAAATGAATTATCAAGGAATATCTATATTGTACTACTCTGTTTGCCTTTCACTTAATGTAATGCTGACTATGAAACTTTGTTTATAAAATCATAGTTAAAAACAAATTATGCTTTGTCATTAATAATGAACCCAGTTGTTCAGTACCATAGAATCTGCCTACTGGTTCTTCTTAGACAGGAAAGGTTAAAAGAAACTTTGTGCATTCCTTAAGTAAGAAAGAATTTTGATATATTCCTGAATCACAGACTATTTGTGTATTGGTTGATTTATGCTTTGTAGCTCTATCCTATCTTCTGATTTGATCTACCAAACCATTCAGATTCTTAGCAGATTACAAGAGAATATAAGAAAATAGCGATAACAGTAACATGTAGAATAAGAACATAATGGTGCTGAAGAATTATATCTTAAACTCCTTTCAGAAAAGTTCAGTTTTGCTTGCCTACAGGAAAAGTGTAATCTAACTTTTAGATGGAAGCTATTTCAAAGAACATGTCCCAAAGATATGATATAAAATCTACTTGCTTTAGCTCCTCCTTGCCTTATGAAAATGGGGCATTTCTGATATCGTCTTCTATATAGGGAGTCCTTGTCATGTTGGAATGATAATCCTTCAAGTATCTTGATGCTAAATAATCTAGACTTCTGGTTTATTGATTAGTCCTTACCAGTGGCTTCTCCCACTGGTAAGGTTTTAATAAATCAATTATTCTCCAGCAATTGCCCATGACTACTTTGATTCTTTTGGCTAATGGGAATAGACAGTATTTTCTTTGACAAAGCACTATGGATAACATTTTCTGTTTAGTCATTACAAATGGCTTTATTTTTTTGGAATTATTATTATAATTATTATTTATTATAATTATTATTTTGACACTCTATTCATCTATCCTTATGTTCTCACATGATGACTTGCAAGATTTTGTTTTATTTTCTTAAGTTTTTCCCCCTCCAAAGTACAAATCTTAATCTAGTGGAAAACAGAAAATGCAAAATTGTCACCTTTGTTACTCAGCAGAGCAGATCTCAGCAGTCATTCATTAAAATACTGTTTACGAAAAGAATAACATTTATGTGAATGGCATTTAAATAAATGTTCTAACTAAGATATCTTTTCAGCAAGAGAGATAGTTATGCTTGGCCTATAGTTTTATCCATATTAGTGTCAAATTTAAATCATGTGGTATCAATAAAGTCAGTGTGATAAGGTAGTTATGGTATAAAGGAATGAAAACACAGGGGTACTTTAGAAGACATTATATCCGGGAGTCTCTGTGGTTAAACTGAGAGAAGACTAAAAGACAATGTTATTTGAAAATCCCAGTCTGGCTATCGACTATTGAAGCATTTTCTTATCCTATAATATATAAAANCAAAAATTAGAGGAACAAGATGTAAAGATGAATTGGTTTTCATATGCGCAAATACATTCAAGGTATGACAAAGACTCTAAAACAGAAGGTTTCTATGATAAATCGACTGATTTAGATAAGATTTTGACAGGTACTGATGAAAAGGTGATTAAAAACTTGTATGGACATTTATTAGAACAGACCCCCAAAAGCTACTTGTGACAAACATCCATGGTCACAGGATTATATTTAGGGTGCTTGGCAACCAGCTCACCTGCCATTTATAACATCCCAAGGTCATGTGACCACAATTTTCAAGGTTTGGGTTTTTTTTGCCAATTTCTAACATTGATTTCTGGTTTCTGGCAAAAAAAAATCCATTGAATAAAATGGATTTGTTGATCTTGGGGTTTGCCTAACAACTGTCATAAAATTGGTCATAAAATTGGACATAGTCACATGGTGATCTGCTTAACAATGGCAATGATTTAAGACCTTAATTCCAGGCTCAATTATGGTTGTAAGTCAAGGACCACCTGTAAAAGCAGAAGGGAACCAACCCATAAAGATTACAGGTAGTCCTCAACTTACAGCAATCAAGCCCAAAATTTTCATCACTAAGAAAGTCAGTTGCTTAGTGAGTTTTATCCCGCTTTATGACCTTTTTTGCCACAGATGTTAAATGAATCATTCCCATTGTTAATAACACAGCTGTTAAGTGAATCTGACTTTCCCATTGACTTTGCTTATCAGGAGGTCACAAAAGGGGATCACATGACTCAGGGATGCGGCAGCTGTCATAAATATGAGTCAGTTGCCAAGAGTCCAAATTTTGATCCTGTGATCATGGGGATGCTATAAGGGTTGTGTCAAAAACAGTCATAAGTCACTGTTTTAAAGGGCCGTTGGCACTTCAAATGGTCATTAACCGAATGGTTTTAAGTCAAGGATCACCTGTTCTAATTTCTTCACTCCTTTCCAGAGATGTGAATGTTAATTACCATGTTTCCCTGAAAATAAGACCCTGTCTTATTTTTTTTTTGCCATTAAAAAAGGCACTAGGTCTTATTTTGGGGGGATGTCATCCACTGCCTAACCTTACTTGTGCGCATCACTCCCAGCCTCCTTTTCCCTGTCAGAGGCCTTCAGGAACTTCTTCTACAGCCAGCAAGACTTTTCTGAAGGCCTCTGCAGCTGATAATAGAGCTCTGGATCGATCCACAGCTTTGTTATCAGCTACAGAGGCCTTCAGGAAAGCTTTGCCAGTGTTGCTGGCTGCAGAAGAAATGGACTGGCAAGGCAGGTGTCGGGGTGTGCCAGGCCTGGCTACAACTCTCCAAAGGTAAGTGGTAGGGCAGCTCCACCACCCCCATCCCCACCCTACCTTAATTTTTTCCCCGTGTACTCTGGAGTGGGTGGGATCTTATTTGGGGGGTAGGGCTTGGGTGCACATGTAAAAATAAAACTAGCACTTATTTTCAGGTTAGGTCATATTTTCAGGAAATAGGGCATTTTCCAGCCTCATTTAAGCCAATCCCAAGCCATAAAAAAAACAAAAAAGCTTCCTTTAGTTCTCACTGGTTTTGGGGAGGTGATCCCTCCACTGTTTTCATCATTTCTGGACTTTCTGCTACCCTCAGGGTTCTCCCAAGGCTGCTGCTAACATCTCATTTCCCAATGATTAGAAGCCAGTTTTGTCACCCAGAATCCAGCAAAAGGAAGAAATCAAAATAAAGAAATGCTGATTTTGGAATAAACAAAGGTAGAGTAGGCCAGATTTGGGCTATAATAATTTGATATCCTCTTCCCCCAGTTCCCCACTGTTCTCATTCATTGTCTTAATGTGAAGGACCTTTTAGCTGTTCTCAAAGAAAAACAAGATGCTATTTTTCTCCAGAACACATCATCAGCCACAGCTACCTACCTGCTGTGCATTGCCACCAGACTGACCCTCCTGTTTCTGCTCAATTCGTTTAATTTGTTCTTTCTGAGCACATTTGTTCTTTTAACTTTAATGGGAGACTAGGGAAAAGATTAATTGTAAGTCAGGACTGTCCAATCTGGGCAACTTTAAGACTTGTGGACTTCAACTCCCCAGTCAAGCATGGGGAACTCCGGGTGTTGAAATCCACAGGTCTTAAGGTTGCCCAGGTTGGCAGCCGTCCGGTTTTCAGGGCTTTGGCAACAGGCAGGAATCCGTGATTGTGTGCGGTTTCTGCCTAGGCTTGCCGCTGGAGCGCCCTGAGCCAGCTGGCTTTGGGGCTAAGCCACCCCGTAGAGGTGGCGAAGACGGGGGAGCCCCAGCAGGGTCGAGGGGAGCCGCATCTCTCCTCCTCAGCTGGCTAAATTCCCTTTCCCGAAGGCGGTAAGAGCGGTGGTCAGAAATGGCCACCTCAAAGAAGCACTCAGCCAGAAAAGAAAGTGCAGGAGGAAGTTAAGAAGTGCAAGTTTTGGCTGCGACCGGGATAATAAGCAACAACCAAGGTATCCTGGAATTTAAATTTTATAAAAGATACATCGCTCCCAAAGAAGAGTCGGAAGCAGGAAGAAAGTGAAAAGGAATTTTTTTTTTCTCACTCTCCTTCCCTATGTTGACAGCGAAGAGAGCTGAATGAGAAATTGGAAAAATCTGCTTTGGCACCAATAGGTAACTAAACTGGAAATATAATTAAATGCCAAGGGGATAAGAAAGATTTCTGACCATGAAAAAATTCTTTTTTTGTTACAAGAGGGAAGGGAGAGGAAAAAAATAAGGGCAGGATTTGGAAGGAGGAGTCTGCCTGCAACTTAAAAGAATCAAAAGTTAAATCTAAATAAAGACTTCTAAAAGATACATTTTAACTGAACTCTGCAATTAAACAGTAACCCCAGGGAGGAAAGTGAAAAAAGAAGAAAGTGTTAAAAGAAAACAGCTTGGTGTATTTAGACTGTTTGGTGACATTGGAATTTTTGGAAATTGACTAAAAACAATTTGGGCGGTTGTTTAAAAAACTCTAAACATGGCATCAACTTCTGGATGACCTGTAAAATGGAATCTAAAAAATAATAAAGAAGAAGCACAAGAAGGGAAGGGCTTCTTTGGCTCCATTTTTCAATTTTTAGAAAATGGCGATCTGCATCTATGAGAAACAAAAAGAAAAGATTGCACAACTAGAAGAGTGGGACAAAGAAGAAGCCATCTTTAATGAACAAGTAACTCTATCGGGGGAAAAAGGGGAAAGGGGGGAAAGAGAATGGAGAATTTAAGACTTAAAAAAACAGCCAAAAAAGGGGAAAATAATGTAAAAAGTTGATATAATGTTGGAAAATAACAGAAAAGGGGAACACAGAAGAGGGAAATGGAGGTGGAGAGACAAGGGGGTAAAAGGGGAAAAAAGAAGAGGGAAAAGGAAGAGAAGAGAAAAGTTACAAAGGTTTGGAGTAAGATGTAAAGAAACAGGACTTGTTCAGAGATAATGGGTGAACATTTAACTGAAAGGGATTCTGTAAAGGTACATAAGACTGTATTGTTTTTTATATTTGTATTAGAAATAATGTTAGAAAATTTGGAAATAAATATGATTTAAAAGTGGGTTAAAATAGCCAGTGTAATTCAGTGAAACTTTTGTGAATTAAAAAAAATGAAATGAAATAAATGAGAGAATTGAATTTAGGAAGGAATGGGAATATTTTAATTATTCAATGCTTTATAAAATATAAGTGAAGTGAGGGGGAAGCAACTATGGAAAGTTTGTAAGTGTTCCCAGAGAGTATAATATCTATTTGGAAAGTAATGTATAAAATGTTTTAAGATTTAAAATGAATATTAATATTAATGATAGAGTTGAATTGGTCTGAATTGTCATTTTAATTATATTATATATTTATAATTTTTTCTTTTTTTAAAATGTACTGTGTAGTTTTAGAATGTACCAAGCAGAATCCGAATGGAAGTTATGTATTATATTAAGTGTTATAACTTTAGGGGAAAGATATAATGGCGTCATACTCCAATTCATGATTACAGGAGAAATTTTGTTTCATGAGAGAAGATAATAGACAGCAGAAACAAGACAGACAAAGAATATAAATACAATGATTTTAATTGAGACGAAATAAATAAAATAAAGAAAATTAAAAGAGGAGAGAAGCTAGATGGAAACTGTAGAATGGTAATAAGATATGGAATGGTATATAAAAATGAGCATGAACTTGAATTTGTGTCTGTATGAACAGATGTAACCCGGGATCAGGCTGCTTTCAAAAAATATGTTTTATGTTTTTGTGTTCTATGTTTTGTTTGTTAATGTTTGTTTTAAAAAATTGATAAAATAATAATAAAAAAAAAGATTGCCCAGGTTGGACACCTTTGGTGTAAGCCAAAGGGTTGATGCTACTGAAAATATCTTTCTTAAGATATTTTAATATCTTTTAGTATCTATTGAGGGAAATTTGGCAAAGCTGTTTATCCAGAGTGATTATCCCCTTTAACAAATCATTCCCTGAAAAGCAAAAGGATGACAGAATTTCAAGGTGGCTTGAAGTGTTTTCTTTCAGGTAATTTCAGCTGTGATGCTCTTTAGCTCAAAGAGAAACCTAACCCAGGTGATTTTGATACCTCAATATTGTACCTGTTGGATTTCTATCTTCCATTATTCTGTTCTATTCTATTCTGTTCTGTTGTTCTGTTCTGTTCTATTCTATTCTATTCTATTCTACTCTACTCTACTCTACTCCATTCCATATCTTCTATTCTATCCTATCCTATCCTATCCTATCCCATATATTCTATTCTATTCTATTCTGTTCTGTTCTGTTCTATTCCCTTCCCTTCCATTCCATTCCATTCCTTCTCTTCTTTTCCCTTCCTTTCCCTTCCCTATCATCTCTTCTCTTCTCTTCTCTTCTCTTCTCTTCTCTTCTCTTCTCTTCTCTTCTCTTCTCTTCTCTTCTCTCCTCTTCTATTCCATTCCATTCTATTCCATTCCATATCTTCTATCCTATCCTATCCTAACCTATCCCATCTATTCTATTCTATATCTTCTATTCTATCCTATCCTATCCCATATATTTTATTCTATTCTATTTTATTCCATTCTATTCCATATCTTCTATTCTATCCAATCCTATCCTATCCCATATATTCTATTCTATTCTATTCTATTCTATTCTATTCCGTTCCATATCTTATCTTGTTTTGTCTTGTCTTGTCTTGTCTTATCCTCTCCTATTCTATTTTTATTATCTGCTCAAATGTTTGAGCTGAGCTAGGGTCAAGAAGTTGCTTCACATTTTTGTTAACCCTTCAAATCTTGATAGTTAATTCAATCAACTTCATATGGACTTCATATTCAAACCATTATTGGGAGGGTCCAGACTAACCCATGATTTTATGAGTGGCCCTTTCTCCTCTGGACTTTACTTTTATTTCCAGTTTTTGCTATGCACACTGTCTATATAACCAGCTGGCTAAGAAGAATCTGAAATAAACCTTCATTTTCGAAGCTAGGAGACCTCCGGGGAATCTTCATGAGGATCAAAAGGTCTAGATGGCAGCTTTATTTATGCTTCTGTGGCTGCCATCTTGACTTTTTTGACCACTGTCCCAAGATACCTGAAGGAAACCCCTTTGCTTAAACTTCTAAATCAGTGTTTGGAAACATCAACTCCCAGAATTGCTGATGCTGGCTGGAGAATTCTGGAAGTCCATGCATTTTAAAGTTTGCCAAAATTGAGAAATACTTCTCTGGAATTAAAACTGATCTATCTAAGCCTATTGTGTGAACACACAACCCAAATGTGAAAGGTTTAGTGTTCATTCAGGATGTCATGCCACACATGGAGGCCACCAGGAGTGCTTACAGGGAGGTAAAATGATGAAAGTAACTTCACACAGCCACATTTGTTCCTCCCGTTCTTCTATGTGCAAACACCAAAAAAAATACAGGTAGTCCTCAACCTACAACCACAATTGAGCCCAAACTTTTTATTGAGACAGTTGCTAAATGACCTTTGCCCCATTATGCGATTTTGTCACAGTTGTGCCAAAATCAAAATCCTAACGAAAGAAGTCCATTCATGCTGTTCCTCATTTAGATTACTATTTCTCTAGTATTGTATTTAACTCATACATTTCTCTCTTTAAGCTTTGGTGGATAAGAAGCTACAGCAATGAGGTGGTATTCAGTAGGTTCTGACCAGTTCTGGAGAACCGGTAACAGAAATTTTGAGTAGTTCGGAGAACCGGCCAATCCCACCTCTGACTGGCCCCGCCCCCATCTCTTCTCTGCCTCCCATTGAGTCCCAGCTGATTGGCTGGGTCTTCTTTGGTTGCCCTGCACAGGAGAACGGAGCTGGAAAGCAGGCTAGTGGGGTGGGAAGGGAATGGGGATTTTGCAGTATAGCCTTCCCTGCCACTCCCACCAGGCCACGTGCACAGTATTGGGAGTAAAAATATTTGAATCCCTCCTCTGACACAGCAGCTTCGTATCCACCATCCTCATCTCTGGTCCATCCAGGATCAAACATCCTTCATTTGATTCTTCATAATAAAACTTTTCCTTAAATTTTTGATCATTAACAGAGGGCTTTGAAGTTTAACTTTGCTGTCGGTTTATCTGTAAATTATCTTTTTTTAAATGCAGAAGGTATATAAAAATATATGACGGGTCAAACCGATCAAACTACAAATTCTGTAGATTTATAGAAGTTTATAAATTGTGGACCTGTTTCACAAGGTGGGGGGAATTATAAGTATTCAGTTGGGGATATATATATGTATACGTGTGTGGATTTTATACACACACACACACATGCATTAGAGAAGAAAAAAAAGACAAAAACATGCATATAAATATTGTCCCCCCAGTTGAATACTTAAAAAGTTTACTCACTCAATACCCATGCTTCTCTACGAAACTATGTGGTCGGGTTTAATTTTTGGGGAAGAAAATAAGGGGGGGCAATTCTACCTCTGCCTACCAGCATCCATCAGTATTGATCAGGCTAGCATCCTGTCAGTGTGTGAGAGAGTTGAGGGATGTTTGGAAACTGAAACAGTATTTGCTGTGTGAGCAAGGAAGAGGCAGCAAGGATTCTGGGCTTAGCTCAGCTGTTCTGTACTAAAGTTGCTTGGTGGTATGAAAGTAAAACTGAAACTGAAATTCCTCTCCTCTGCTTGTGTTTTGCATTTGAAACAGATTTATTTTCAGGTGGGGAGGGGGAGTAGAACTCCTTAGCATCAGAGCCTGTTAATAGTAATATATGAAATACTAATGCTCTGATGGCCATTTCAAAAAATCCTTTCTTAGTGAGCACCGAGGAGCCAAAAGGAACATACGTGCCAAATTTCAAGTTTGTAGGCTTTAAGGTTCTCAAGATTTTGTGATGATGTGTGAGTGGTATTTTGCATATATATATATGTGCTGTTCATCTTCCTTTGGGTATTATCCCTCGTCATTGTAGTGCTTTTAAAGTTGTAGCAACGTTTCAGCAGAATCTCATCTGCCATCATCAGGTTTCTGTATGGAGTTTGTATGTATGTAAAAAAAAACAAAAAACATATATATATATATATGTATGTATGTATGTATGTATGTACATGCAAAATATGCCTGATGATGGCAGATGAGATTCTGCCAAAACATTGCTACAACTTTAAAAGCACAACTACAATGACGTGGGATAATACCCGAAGGAAGCTGAACCAAGACACTGTGCAGTATTTTGTGTGTGACTCACAGCTGAGAAGGCAGCAGGCTGGAGAAAGCGCTGAATGTTGGGCTATGAGGTAGCTTAATGCAGACAGTATTAAAAATGAATAGAGTTAAGGATGGCAAAATAATATAGCGTGTCTGTGTCTATGTAGAGCAGGGGTCCCCAAATTTGGGCAACTTTAAGACTTGTGGACTTCAACTCCCAGAATTCTCCAGTCAGCTATGCTGGAGGCCTCTGGTGTAGAGAAAGGCGTTTGAACATCAGATGAACAGGATATCCACTTATCATTCATCAACCGATGGCAAAGTCACCACCTGTAAGGTGGAACTAGAATTCACAGTCTCCTGGTGATTGGTTCAAAGTCGCCCAGCTAAATTTCATGCCAAAGGCAGGATTAGAACTCTCAGCCTCCTGGTGATAGGCCCAAAATAATCCCGCTAATTTGTATGCTTAAAATGGAGCTAGAACTCACAGTCTCCTGGTGATCGGCCCAAAATCACTTATCTGATTTTCATGTTTAAGGCAGAACTAGAACTCACAATCTCCTGGTTTCCAACCTTAGCACCTTCGTTACTAGACCCAACTGTCCTGAAGCTCTTTGATTTGCCATTACAAAACGCACAATGCTTTTGACTGCTCGCAGCAACACACACTCCACAAAAGCATTGGGTGGCTTAGGCTGTGTGTCTCCTTCGTTTGATGCAATTTGATCCCGAGAGCATGTCCACCAGCAAAGCTTTGCCTCTGAGGAGAAACATTTTAGCCTGAGAATATGAGACTTGGGAATCTATGCCAAATCGAGAACCAAATGCTACCCCTGGGATGAGCAGAGATAGAAATCAACCCAAAACAACAGAAAGAGCATCTTTCATTCTATTTATCTTTCACACGCTTCCACAGCAAGAATAGCATGAAGTGAGAAAAATCTGCAGACTTTTAAAATAGCAATTGGATAAAAGTGACTTCATTTGGTTAGTTTCTTAGGCTGGCAATTATCCTCAGAACAGTGGTTTTTTAAACTTGGCAACTTTAAGATGGGTGGACGTCAACTCCCAGAATTCTTCAATTCAATAGGTGCTTGCTAGAGGATTGTAGGAGTCGAAGTACACATATTTTTAAATTTACTAAGTTTGAAACAGACTTTCCTAGATTCTAAAACATGGAGATTATGGTGCACTGATGATGTTGCCTAGCTGGGTAACAAAACTTCTGCAAGAAAACAACCAAACTCAGTGAGCATCAAGGACCTCATGTGGAAATTAGTTTCCCCTAGCCCGATGAGCTTGGGTTTCCTGGTGTTATACTTCCCATTATCCTCAACCAGCCTGTCTTAAGTCAAGAAATGCAGATAGTGCCTACTATTAAGGCCCTGTCCCACTGCACTTACGGATGCAAAGAGGATGTAAAACGTTAAAAAAAGCTCGCCATCCATTGCAAAACGCTATGCATCCGTTGTGTACTCATTGCATACGTGTTTCATACGCTCTATCCCTCGAGCATCCGTCCACTGCGATTTCATCCGCGCAAGAAGTTTTGAGCTGCACAAGAAGCTTTGTGAACGGAGAACTTTCTGCTGTGTACATGTAATATCCGCGCGACATAGCGAGCAACGAGAAACGTTCATAGTCCAGTTTATCAATCCGTAAATGTCGCTAGTATCGCTCTCTAGCATCTCTTGGGCATCCTCGCAACTCACATCCGCCTGCAGCTGAAAACGAAAGGAGGAAAAAGGTACACGGAATGTCTAACACAGCGTTTTAGTAGCACGAAAATAGAAAGGATGCGCAGTGAACGGTTTGCATCTGATATACATCGTGCAGCAATCGCCTTTCTTTCCTTTAGGGCATACGTGATGGGCATCCGCTTTATCTGCTATGGCGTCCACTTCGCAATTCTCCCCGGAGAACCCCTCGGAGTGTCATCCGCTTCCATCCGCTGTCATCCGCTAGGCTTTCCTTGAACATTGTTTAACATCCCCGCTACATACTACCCATGTCCGTTCTTTTCCGTTCTGTTTATGTGCAAATTCTTCGCCACTTTTTGGAGCGGATGACAAAGGATGGAGCCACCCCCGAAATATTTTTGGCTCGTCCGCTGTGTCCTTTATGCATACGTTTTGCGTCCATCGGCCAGTGGGACCGGGCCTTTAATGCCATCATGCCCTGCAATTAATTTAAAGAGATTTCCATGCCCCATAGGAGTGTTTCTCAACCTTGGCAAATTTAAGATGAGTGGGCATCAATAACCAGAATTCTCCTCCCAGCAATGCTTGGAATACTTGCACAAAGCAATCAATCCATACTTCTGAGCAAGAACAGACCAGTTGTTCTATCAAACTAATTTTAGAAAGGGAAAGAGAAATCTTTTGAAGTGCATTCAACCAGTATTCTTCAAAAGCCCTACCTACCACAGTTGTCTTCTCTGTCCAATCAAATTGTCCAATCAAGGAGAGAAGCAACTTAGAACAATGGAGAAATTTCCTCACAGTGAGAACAATTACTCAGTGGAACATCTTGCCCAGGGGTGCGATTCAAAATTTTTAATAACCAGTTCTGTGGGGGTAGCTTAGGAGGTAGGTGTGCCTTGGTGGTCACGTGACTGGGTGGACATGGCTTGGTGGTCATGTTATTGGCCGGGCGTGGCCAACTCAATATCACTCACATCGAGGCAGGCATCTCCTCGCCTGGCCTCTCATGACTGTGGAGATGCTGCAACAGTCGTAAGTGTGAAAAATGGTCATAAGTCACTTTTTTTTTCAGGGCCATTGTAACTTTGAATGGTCACTCCACACAAGCAAAGTACCAAGAAAGGAAGGAAAACAAACTCCAGAGGAGTTCCAGAGGCAGGAAATCTAGTCCTGCCAAGAATGTAAAAAGGATTAAAGGAGAGGCAGTTTCTGTAAGCAACACCAGAATGTTTCCTTCCTGCCTTCCTTACAGGATTAGGCCAGTAATTTCTTCTAACAACCAGTTCTCCGAACTCCTTCGAATGTTAACAACCGGTTCTAGCGAATAGGTGCGAACTGGTAGAATCCCACCTCTGATCTTGCCTCCAGAAGCTGTGGGTGCTCCAATACTGTAGGTTTTGAAGAAGAGATTGGATGACAATTTGTCTGAAACGATATAGGGTTTCTTGCGTGAGCATAGGGTTGGACTAGAAGACTTCCAAGATCCCTTCCAACTCTGTTATTCTGTTATTCTGCTTGATATCTCTGCCTTACGCTACCTGTACTTTAGATTGCTTATCTAATGTGACCACTAAGAGTTGACACCAACTTCCAGGCACATAATTCATCAATCAATCAGTTAATCAATCATTCATCGTTATTATTGCCCATTGATTCCTCAAGGGTATCTCTATGAAATTAATGAAGTCTAGCTTGACATGAAGAAGATTTGACTAATTTACTTGGAAGGTTTCAAGATGTAGAAGGACCTAGCTAGGCACACGAAGAAAAAACTTAGAAGACAATGGCAAATCATTTCAACGCTACAGGTAGTCCTCGACTCATGACTACAATTGAACCCAAAATCTCTGTTGCTAAGCAAGGGAGTTGTTAAGTGAATTTTGCTGCATTTTACAGCCCAAAGGTGCTTTTTTCAACAGGCAACTGGACTTTCTGGTTTTTCTTTGAAGATGTTTCACTTCTCATCCAAGAAGCTTCTTCAGCTCCGACTGGATGGTGGGGAATGGAAGGATTTGTATTCTTCGCAGACAGCTGGTCATTTGCATCCTTTTAGAATCACTGAGGCCACTTGGAGGTTTGCCTGTGTCTTCAGGGTCACCTGAGTAGTGCAAAAGGGCGTGGAGCCTTCTTGGAACTGTTGAAAGAACTGTGTTGTAGATTGGACATAGCAGTTCCAAGAAGGCTCCACACCCATTTGCATCACTCAAGTGGCCCTGATGACACAGATAAACCTCCAAGTGGCCCCAATGACCTGCTAAAAGAATGTAAATGACCAATTGTCTTCAAAGAGTATAAATCCTTCCATTTCCTACCATCCAGTCAGAAGCTTCTTAGATGAGAAGCGAAACATCTTCAAAGAAAAAGCAGAAAGTCCAAGTTGCCTCTTGAAAAAAGCACCTTTGGGACAACCATGACCTGGATGACTGAGAATCTCCATATCCATTTTACAACCTTTTGGTCACAGTTGATGAGTGAATCAATGCACTTGTTAAGTGAACCATGCAGTTGTTAAGAAAATCTGGCTTTCCCCATTAACTTTGCTTGTCAGAAGCCAGCTAAGGAAGGTGACTAATGGTGATCACATGAGCCCAGGACAGTACAACTGTCATAAATACATATAATAAATAAATATGAGCCAGTTGCCAAACTCCCAAATTTTTATCACATGACCACAGGGATGCTGCAATGGTCGTAAGTGTGAAAAACAGTCATAAATCTCTTTGTTCAGTACTGTTGGAACTTCAAACAGTCACTAAATAAATGGTTATAAGTTGAGGACTAGCTGTATTCTCAAAAACTCTTGTAGGAACGTATCCACCAACTCTTTAGAACTCGCAGATTTTCCTCTTGCTCTGCTGGGTGGTACCACTTAATCAAACTTTTGATCTGAAAAAAAAAAAAACTAAGTAGAGTTGGATTAGTTAGGATGCACCAGGAAATGTCAGAACTGTAGGCTAGACTGATAGATAAATAAAAATCTGGAAGAAGTTATTGACATATTATAATACTGTTGCCAAAACAGAGGATGCTTTCAACAAAAGTCAGAATTGATTGACTCAATGGGCCTCTTTAACCTTCACCCTGTAATCAAAGTCAGTTCCTTAGGCAGCTAAAGCTATCCTTTAAAAAAGGAGTAGACAAGAAGAAAGATGATATTTCTTTAAGAGGTCTCTTTGGTTCCCAGTTACCAGTTTTCCTGTAGCTGCAACTTCCAGACATTTCGGACTATAAGTCACATCATCCTCTGGGAGATCTGAATTGCCCAATTGTGCAGTAACTCTACCAACATCTTTCCTTTTATGGCCTGTTTCTGTCTCTCTCCCAACTTAGGTATAACCAAAACCCCAATAAGTGGAAATATTGTCCACTAAAAAAAAAACCCTGTTCCCGGCTTCTGGGGGATGTATGTATGATACTAAGCTGGCAGGAAGAGCTAACATCCAAGAAGACAGGCTAAAGATCCAGATGGATATTGAAAGACTAGAACACTGGGCCATATCTAACAAAATGAAATGTAATATACAGAAAAGTAAAGTCCTACACTGAGACAAGAAAAACCAAAAAGACAAATATAGATTGGGTGAAACCAGGCTTAATAGCAGTAACTGGGAGAGGGATCTTGGAGTCTTCATGGACAATCAGCTAAATGTGAGCCCGCAGTGTACAGCAGCAGCCAAAAAAGCCAATGCAATCCTAAACTGCATTAACAGAGGGATACAATCAAGATCAAGGGAGGTACTAATATCACTCTATAAAGCCTTAGTAAGACCACACCTAAGAGTACTGCACTCAATTTTGGTCACCACATTATAAAAAAGATGTTGAGACTCTAGAAAAAGTGCAGAGAAGAGCAACCAGGATGATTAGGGGACTGGAGACTAAAACATATGAAGAACGGTTACAGGAACTAGACATGGCTAGTCTAGGGAAGAGAAGGACCAGGGGAGACACAATAACAGTCTTCCAATTTGTGAGGGGCTGCCACAGAGAGGAAGGGGTCAAGCTGTTTTCTAAAGCGCCTGTAGGCCAGACAAGGAATAATGGATGGAAACAAGGAGAGATTCAAGCTAGAAATATGGAGAAACTTTCTGACAGTGAGGACAATCAACCAATGGAACAAAAGTTGCCCTCAGAAGTTGTGGGAGCGCCATCACTTGAGACTTTCAAGAAGAGACTAGACTGCCATTTGTCAGGATTGGTGTAGGGTCTCCTGCTTAGGTGGGGGGGTTGGACTAGATAACCTACAAGGTCCCTTCCAACTCTGATTATCTGTTATCTGAATGGCCAACTCTGTCTGGTGAGTAGACCAATTCCTCGGAACCTCTCTGGATAAGGAGAAGACAGGAGATTACCCACCTGTGCTCCAGGTAGCTGTTCCTTGCAATTAGACCACAAGACAGTTTTCTCCAGGGTTTAAGCACCCTGAAGTGATGGAATTAACCACCTTTTTTGCAACTTCAGTGGAGGCTTATTAAGGACACTTAAGTTCACTAACCTCACTTTCTAATTACTTTTGGAAATTGCCCATTAACTATTCTAAAACTATTAGAGGACTTCGGAACAATAGATTGAAAAGTAAGTGAGTCTTCAACTATGAATAAAAAGAAATAGTTGTAAGCTTAAGAAATTGATATATGTAAAAAAAAACAATTCTTTTTCTTAAAGTTAAAATATATATGTTTCCTTTGTCAGGAGAAATTTGTTTTATAAAGTGGATGAAGGAAAGGCTACAGCACTGGATTGCAATTATCCACATAATCACAAATCACCTATTTTCTGTATTTCTCTACTGGTTGTTTGGATTTTTGCAGACAAGACAATCTTAGAATAGAAACAGCTATTTGATTAAAAAAAAAAAGAATCAGATCTTTCTGAGGTGAAATAGTATCTAAATATGCATATATTTAAGGACAGAACATTTGCAATTAAATGTTGAATATCTTGGCTACAACACAGGGGTCTGATTACATGAAGGATGAATATTGCTATGGCTCAATTTAAGTCTCACAGCACAGTCCCTTCCCGGTCTGCTAAATTAGGGGGCAAAATCTGTGAACACCACAAAACAAGTATAGATTCACAGTTTATTAAATTCATATGTTTGGGTTGCTTTAGAAAACATGTTTGTTGCTCTCTAGCTAAACCTCTCAGGGCAACGTGTGTATTAAAAATCACAGTCAGCAATACCCATTAGAAGAACTTAATTTTAAAACCATAAAAGAAAAGATTAAATTGTGCAGATCAATACAAGTTCACAATTAAAAGCTTCAACATGTGCTAGAATGCTTGGATAAATTTAAATCAGAAAATGCCTGTCCCAAAATGCCTTTGGATCTTGGAGTCTGCAGCTTTCTCTGGAGTTGGCACTCTGTATCCCAGTTTTCCAAAAATAGTTTCAGACTGTAATGTGAAATGACAAGGCACCCTTTCTGAAAAATACTCACTTTTTCCCTATTTTTCAAACCCACCGGGAGTTCTGAAGAGTATGGGTAAACCTCGATTTAACAAACACAATTGAGCCCAAAATTTATGTTGCTGAACGAGATGGTTGTGAAGTGAGTTTTGGCCCATTTTACAACCACTTGCCACAATTGTTAAGTGAATCATTGCGGTTGTTCTTAATAACACAGTTGTTAAGAGAATGTGGCTTCCCCATTGACTTTGCTCATCAGAAAGTCACACAAAATATTGACATGACCCCAGGACATGGCAAATGGTCATAAATATAAATCAGCTGTCAAGCATCTGAATTTTGATCACGTGACCAAAGCAATGCTGCAATAGTCATAAGTATGAAAAACCATCAGAGGTCACTTTTTCAGTTCCATTTTATCTTTGAACAGTCACTAAATGAACGCTTGCAAGATAAGGACTAGCTTTATAGCCTGCAGCTTTCAATCCAATCACACTTTTCCTGGACAAGCACAGAGTGGCAAATTTTGGTGTACCCAACCATAAATTCAGATTTTCTCCAATTTTGTTTTGGGCAGTTTTTCTGGAATCCAGTATGAAACATTACCTTTTACTAATTAAAAGCTCATGCAGGATCTTTTTCAGAAAGCAATAATTTGCACTGACTTAAGCATGAACCTAGGATATTATACACCCTGAAATGGCCTGGAGGCAGAATATTAATACTAATTAATATTAATAATATATTTTCCCCTCACAGCCCACAGTTTTCTTCTCACGACACTATCTGTTGTGATGCCAAGATTTCTCTCAGTTTTCTTTTGTCCATTGAAATCAATGACCCAGTAACTAAGAGCGGGCAGACAAAACCACAATATTGTAGTAGCACTTGGGTTTCACCTCCCACTAACTACTGCTTTGCACAAAAAGAATAGATGCAGGCCTCATTTCAAATACCGGAACTGATTTTGAGACTCTGGAAAGATTACAGAAAAGAGCAACAAAGCTGATTAGGGGACTAGACTGGGGACTAAAACATATGAAGAGCGGTTGTGGAACTGGATATGTCCAATGTAATGAAAAGAAGGACTAAGGGTGACATGATAGCAATCTTCCAATAACCAAGGGGCTGCTCCAAAAAATAAAGGGTCAACTTTTCTCCAAAGCACCTAAAGGCAAGACAAGAAGCAACTCGTGGAAACTGATCAAGGAGAAACCCAACCTGGAACTAAGGCGAAATTTCCTGACAGTGAGAACAATTAATCAGTGGAACAACTTATCACCAGAAATTGTGAATGCTCCAACACTGGAAGTTTTTACAAAGAGATTGGACAGCAATTTGTCTGAAATGGTATAGGGTTCACCGCTTCAGCAGGCTGGACTAGAAGACCTCCAAGGTCCCTTCCTACTTCCAATTCTATCAGCATAATGTTCTGTTAACAGATCTAAGCCATAATAGTTACCCCTATTAAGATAAAGGGGCTCTTGAGTTAAGGTCAGCTCCTGCTACTGGAATACACTGCATTCAGAAAGTATTCGGACTCCCTTCACTTTTGTCGATTTTGTTATGCTTCTGTCTAATTCTACAGTTGTTGAAATTCATTTCCTCATAATGACAAAGTTCAGACAACCATTTGTCTGAAATGGTATAGATTTTCCTGCCTGAGCAGGGGGTTGGACTAGAAGACCTCCAAGGTCCCTTCTAATATTCTGTTATATTCATTCTAGTCTGTTCTATTCTATTCTATTCTATTCTATTCCTATTCTATTCTAATGAAAACATACAAGTATTTAGTGTGCATCTACTCTACAATAATCTTCAACTATGGTTAGGCCTAAAAGTCAAAATTCTGAAGCTGCTTCAGGATTGGATATTAGGTTCAAGTTTATCCCAAAGATGTCTTTTAAAAACAACAACTGGGCTTTATTTCTTTTCTCCTTGAAGACGTTTTGTTTCTCATCCAAGAAGCTTCTTCAGTTCTGACTGAACAGTGGAGGATGGAAGAATTTATATTCCTTGCAGTCACCAAATCCTCCATTGTTCAGTCAGAACAATGAGAATTCTCATTGGATGAGAAGCAAAACATCTCTTCAATGAAAAGAGATTTTTGGATGAGAAGCAAAACATCTCTTCAATGAAAAACAAAGTCTAGCTGCCTTTTGAAAAAGCATCTTTGGGATAACCATGACTGAGAATCTTCATATAGACAAATTCAAGTTTAATTCATGTGACATGCTAACACATCCCACTCCAGTTTCCAGTTTGCCATCCGACAAGCTCCAAAATAAAGAACGTGTTAAGATTTAATACATATATTACATGTCAGCACATAAAAGTTTTTTATTAGGCAGCAGTATATTAAATTTATTAAATGTATATACTGATTTGTTTTTCTAAGCAAAACCTTCCTATAATTCACAGAGAACTTCCAGACTAAGCTCCACTGAAATTAATTAATGAGATTTAAGTTCATTATTATAGGTAATTGCCTCTGTGGTATTTTTCATGAGTAACTCACTTAATAAACAAAATAGTGATTTTGAAATCGCATTAAAACACAAACAAACCTTGATTTCAACAGCATTTCAAATAATTCAAAATCTGAATAAAATGGTTTCAATTAAATTTAATTAAAGTTTGAATTAAAGTTATTTTCTGCAACTAGAGTACATCTCCAACCAGGCCTTTATTAAAAAAAAAAAAAAGGAGCAGGAGTATAAGTTTCCAAGGAGCACTACTTTTTAATCTCAAATGAGGAACAGTTATTTAATAATACAAAACCTATCTATTGTTACGAGCTCAATGAATTATTAGCAGAACGATGGCAATTCTCCATGGATTCAAGCAACCCAGTAACTGCTAAATTTTGATTTTAAGAGGACAGTGGCCCTGTTCTGATGACATTGCTTTAATCCAGGGGTGTCAAACACAAGGCCAGATCTGGCCCACAGGGCTGCCCTGGAAAGAGCAAAGGACTGGCCTGCGGTGTCTTTGCCAGCAAAAACAAAGGTGGCCCTCCCAAGCTCCATTTTTGCTAACAGGAGGCCATTGTAGCCAAAAACGGAGCTCGGGAGCCCGTTTTCACTGGCAGAGCACTTGGGCCACCACCTGCGTCCCCGACACGAGTGACGTTGAGCTGGCCTGCCCACTCCGACCCCCCGAGGTCAAACACAACCCCAATGCAGCCCTCAATGAAATTGAGTTTGGAGGGCCCCCCCGCTTTAATCCAACGATCAAGTTCATTCGAGCCAGAATGCTTGTACAGGTTCTCCTAGATTTATGACTACAATTGGGAACATCCATTGCTAAATGAGGCAGTTGTGAAGTGTCACACCCAATTTTGCAACCATTTTTGTCGCCGTCATTACGCAACTCACTGTGGTCACCTCAGGCTGTTGTTAAGCGAATCTGGCTTTCTCCCAGTTACTTTGATTGTTGCCGTAGAAGCCAGCCAGAAGGTCAGTTACAAACAGGGAGTCCTCAATTTACAACCACAATTGAGCCCAAAGTTTCTGACGCTAACAAGACAGTTGTTACATGAATTTTACCCCATTTTTATGATCTTTCTTGCCAAGAAATCACTGTAGTTGTTAAGTGAGTAATACACAGTTGTTAAGTGAATCTGGCTTCCCCATTGATTTTGCTTGTCAGAAGGTGGCAAAAGGCAATCATAAGATCCCAGGACACTGCAACCATCATAAGTAACATCTGAATTTTGATCACATTCCCATGAAGATATTGCAATGGTAGTAAGTGTGAAAACTGTCATAAGCTACTTTTTTAGTGCTGTGCTAACCTCAAACGGTCACGACACAAATGGTTGTAAGTCAAGGGCTATCTGTATAAATATGTCACTTTTTCTATCAATCAGGGTGTTGCTTTGCTGAATTGCTAATTTCTTTTAACTAAACCAGTGTTTCTCAATTGTGGCAACTTGAAAGTGTGTGGACTTCAACTCCCAGAATCCCCCAGCCTGCAGGTTGAGAAACACTGAATTAAACTGAAGGAATCTTGGAGGAGAAGCCCTCTCATTGGTGGGGGGCATTTAAAGAGATATTATCGGTGGACTTCAGTGGTCAGGATTCAAAAAAATTTACTACTGGTTCTGTGGGCGTGGTTTTGTAGGTAAGGCTTGGTGGGTGTGGCAGGGGAAGGATACGACAAAATCCCCATTCCCTCCCCACCCCACTAACCTGCTTTCCAGCTCCATTCTCCTGTGCAGGGCAACCAAAGAAGACACAGCCAATCAGCTGGGACTCGGGAGGCAGAGAATAGATGGGGGTGGGGCCAGTCAGAGGTGGGATTTGCTGGCTCTCTGAACTACTCAACATTTCTGCTACCGGTTCTGCAGAACCGGTCAGAACTGGCTGAAAACCACCTCTGGTGGGCTTAGTAATTCCCATGGCTGCATCCATTTTTCTTCTTGAAACATTTTCTCAAAGTATACAAAAAAATAGTTGCAGATGAAATTAATAAAATCTGGGATTTCCTACTTCTGAACTCTTGATATCATTGTAATATTTTTGTAAGGTCTGATAAAATTTGATTGCGGTGAGACAACTAAACTCATTGTGAATTGGGTGGCATACAAATTTAATCATCCTTGGCATTGACAAAATCAGCCTGAGTCAATTGCAGAAGGCAGCTTGACTCAGACCTTTTAGCACCATAAAACATTTGCCTATCCCAGGTTCTTGGGAAGGACTCATCAGATGCATAAAAATGCCAAATTCAATCTAAACGTCTAGCTGACTGTATGACAAACCATAATGAAAACAACTGGAGAACCACGTGAACACCATCGGCATTGATAAAAAATCAATTGCAAAAGGCAGCATTACTCAGGACAGCTTACATTCTGCAACGGTACATCCAACACCATAAAACATTAAAAATGTGCCTATCCCCGATTCTTGGAATGGACTCAACAGGTGGATAAAAAATGCGAAATCCAGTCTGAACATCTGGCTGACTATGCAATGAACCAATAATAATAGCAGCAACAGTAAAAAGTGTAGCTCCCAAAAGCTGGAGACTGACCCAATACAGATTTAGTTTCCAAGCAACTTTCGGCAATGACCTGTTTCAGTCAATGAAGAGTTTCTAATTAAGTCGGGAAAGGCATTTGTGAACTGAGCACTTCAATTGGACTAAAATGCAGAAACAAACCAAAAAAAATCTCCCAAATCATGTATTGTTTATTTATTTTAATAAAGTTTTATTGTATGTTTAACCATTTACTCTTTAAAAGGATTTAAATTATATTGCAGAAAAGAAAAAGAAAAACACTGAAGTTGTGGCATAAGAGCAGAATGTCATTTTCATTGGTCAACAAGAACCAGTAGGTTGAAGCAATGTTTTACTCATAAGTCCACCCATCATCTTAAAGCAGGGGTCCCCAAACTTGGCAACTTTAAGACTTGTGGACTACAACTCCCAGAATTCCTCAGCCAGCATAGGGAATTCTGGGAGTTGAAGTCCATCCATCTTAAAGCATACTGGCTGGAGAATTATGGGAGTTGAAGTCCACAAAGCATGTTGACCAGGGATTCCTGGGAGTGGAAGCTTGCACATCTCTAAGCCTGTTGGCTTTAAAGGGAGTTGAAGTCCACACAGCTTAAAGTTTACAAGACTGAAAAACATTAAGATGGAGCATCCATCTTCTGAATGGTGCTGTGATGTCTAATTACATCATTATTCATTAAAACAAATGTATGCTAACTTGGATATTATACAGTAGCTGAAAACTAAACTTCTTTCTTCCACTGTCATTAAAAGGGGGGAAAGTCTACTTTAATTCAACTCCTGATGACTTCATGGCTACATCCTTTTCTAAACAATAATATGGACATGTTTTATCTTCTTCCAGGATGTTTTTACACTTCCCATTCTAGCCTGCAGGCCTGGGATTTCCTGGGTACATTAATTCACACTCCACAAGGAAAATGCCAGCTCTACTCCAAATGCTGCACCACGAAGCTTTCTCTGCCTTCTTCCATTAAAATGAGCAAAACCCATCAGGTCTGTTTTCTACTCAATTTCCCATTTTTCAAGTCTTTTCAGTTCAACCCCTTGCAATGAATAAATGTTTGCTTTTTAGAAAAAGGTTTGCACAAACACGTGCACATATCAGTGGACCAACTTGCCTCTAGAAGTTGTCGGTGTTCCAACACTGGAGTTTTTTAAGAAGAGAATGGGCAACCACTTGTCTGAAATGGTACAGGTAGTCTTTGTTTTATGGCCACAGTTGAGTGCAAAATTTGCATACCTAAGCAACCCAGTTGCGTAAGAGAGTTTTGGCCCATTTGGATAAAAATGCCAACTCCAGTCTAGACAGGGGTGGGATGCTACCAGTTCTGCCCTGCTCTATAGAACCAGTCGCTCTGAAGAGCAGCAGACACAGAACCGGTTCTGTGTCTGCTGCTGTTTGGCCCACTAGCCCGCCTGGGCTCTTACCTGTCCTTTATTTCCTGCTTTTTCAACCTCAGCTGCTTTGCGTGGCACAGCTGAGGTTGAAAAAGCAGAGGAAAAGTGGCTTTTCAAACGCTGCATACTTGCACGCAGCCCTTTTTCAGCTGTCTGGGCAGCAGAGCTTAAGGATTTTTACACCCACGCAAAGCACACATGCGCATGCAAAACATAACAAAACAAAGCGAACTGGTAGTAACACCAGTTGAATCCCACCCCTGCGTTTAAATGACTGGCTGGCTGTGTGACAAACCATAACAACAACTGGAGCACCACTCGAACATCATCGGCATTGACAGAATTCCCATCGGTCAATTGCAATAGGCAGCTTTACTCAGAACAGCTGACATTCTGTGACAATACCCCCAACGCCATAAAACTTCAACATCTGTCTCTCCCAAGTTCTTGGGAAGGACTCAACAGGTGGATAAAAATGCCGACCTTTCTTGCCACAGGTGTTAAGTGAACCATTGCAGTTGTTGAGTTAGTAAGATGGTTGTAAAGTAAATCTGGCTTCCCCATTGACTTTGCTTGCCAGAAGGTCACAAAACGGGATCAACCATCATAAATATGAATCAATTGCCCAGTAACTGAATATTGATAACGTGACTATGGGAATGCTGCAATGGTCATAAGGATGGAAAATAGTTATGTCGCTTTTTTTAGTGCTGCTGTAACTTTGAATGGTCACTAAACAAATTGTTATAAGTCGAGGACTATCTGTGTAGGGTTTCCTGCTTCTGCAGAGGGTTGGACTAGAAGACCTCCAAGGTCCCATCCAACTCTGTTATTTTATTATTCTGTTGTAGCCTCATTCTAAGGATCTGCACTTTGGCTCCGATAGCCACACCTTTTGCAAGCCACATCTTTTCCGAACACTCCACCGTAACATGCCAGCATTTGGAAAATTATTTGCAGTGATGCAAATAATCCTCAAGACCACAATTGGGGTCAGAATTTCTATTCTAAGCAAGGTGGGTACCTTTTTTTTGCCACAGTTGTTAAACAAATTGCTGTGGTTGTTAAGTGAATCAGGTGGTTGTTATGCAAATCTGAAGGTTGCAAATTGCAATTGCATGCAAATGCTGTGACTGTCGTGAATATATGCTGGTTGTCAGTCTTCTGAATTTTGATCATGTGACTGTTGGGATGCTTCAATGGTTGTACGTGTGAGACAGGTTGCAAGTCAGGTTTTTCACTGCTGTTCTAACTTCAAAAGGTTGCTAAAGAAATGGTTGTAAGTCGAAGACCAAAAGCTGGTTCTGACTGGCATCCTAAGGACAGTCCCCTCTTTTAAAAAATGAATCAGCTTTGGAAACAATAACTGAATTGGAAAGCAGTGTAGCAATACACTAAATCAATATTTGTCAAGCTTGGCCACTTTAAGATGTATGGACTTCAACTCCCATAATTCATGCAGGCTAGGGATTTCTGGGAGTTCAAATCCACACATCTCAAAGTGATCAAAATTCAGAAACACTGCAGTAAATTGTGTGTGTGTGTGTGTGTCTATTGAAAAGAGTCTTCAAGCCACAAGTCTTACAGCTTCCAATCCTGCTGTCCAGATGCTGGGCCCAGCTGGGACTCTCCGGATGTTGTGAATTTCACATCCCATTATCCCCAGCCACAAAGTCAGCAACAAGGAATTGAAGGGATTGTACTCCTAAACAGCCCCAAAGCCGTGAGTTGAATGTCTCTAATCAAAGTAACTCAGAACATGCGAAAAAGTCAGTTTGGTGTGATATTGGGCCAGGAGTGAAGAGTCCCAGGTTCAAATGTTGCATGGAGATGCATGCAATGACTTTGAGCCAGTCATTCTTTCTCAACCCAGCCTACCTTGTTGTTTTGAAGAAGAAAAAAACAAGAGGGAGCCCTACATACACTGCCTCAAACTACTGAGTGAAAAACAGGAGATACACTACTCAAAAAAATAAAGGGAACACTCAAACAACACAATGTAACTCCAAGTCAATCACACTTCTGTGAAATCAAACTCACTTGGGTAGCAACACTAATTGACAATCAATTTTCACATGCTGTTGTGCAAATGGAAGAGACAACAGGTGGAAAGCAGAGGCAGTTAGCAAGACACCCCCAATAAAGGAGGGGATCTGCAGGTGGTGACCACTCTCAGTTCCTAGGCTTTCTGGCTGATGGTTTGGTCACTATTGAATGCTGGCGGTGCTTCCACTCTCATGGTAGCTGAGACGGAGTCTACAACCCACACAAGTGGCTCAGGTAGTGCATCCAGGATGCCACATCAATGCAAGCTGTGGCAAGAGGTTTGCTGTGTTTGTCAGCGTAGCATACAGAGCATGGAGGCGCTACAAGGAGACAGGCCAGTACATCAGGAGATGTGGAGGAGGCCATAGGAGGACAACAACCCAGCATCAGGACCGCTACTTGCCTTTGTGCAGGAGGGACAGGAAGAGCACTGCCAGAGCCCTGCAAAATGACCTCCAGAAGGCCACAAATGTCATGTGGCTGCTCATAAGTCAGAAACAGACTCCATGAGGGTGGTATGAGGGCCTGACGTCCACAGGTGGGGTTTGAGCTTACAGCCAGCACTGTGCGGGACGTTTGGCATTTGCCAGAGAACACCAAGTTGCAAATTCGCCACTGGCACTCTGTGCTCTTCACAGATGAAAGCAGGTTCACACTGAGCACATATGACAGACATGACAGGTCTGGAGAGCCGTGGAGAACCTTCTGCTGCCTGCACACATTCTCCAGCATGACCAGTTTGGCAGTGGGTCAGTAATGGTGTGGGGTGGCATTTATTTAGGGGGCGCACAGCCCTCCATGTGTTCGCCAGAGGTAGCCTGACTGCCATTAGGAACCGAGATGAGATCCTCAGACCATATGCTGGTGCGGTTGCCCTGGGTTCCTCCTCATGCACGACAATGCTAGACCTCATGTGCTGGAGGTGACAGTATTCCTGCAAGACGAAGGCATTGATGCCATGGACTGGCCCGTCCGTTCCCCAGACCTGAATCCAGTTGAGCACATCTGGACATCATGTCTCGCTCCATCCACCAACAGCACGTTGCACCACAGACTGTCCAGGAGTTGGAGATGCTTTAGTCCAGGTGTGGGAGGGGATCCCTCAGGAGACCATCCGCCAACTCATCAGGAGCAGGCCCAGGTGTAGGGAGGTCATACAGGCACCTGGAGGCCACACACACTACTGAGCCTCAGTTTGACTTGTTTTATGGACATTACATCAAAGTTGGATCAGCCTGTGGTGTTTTTTCCATTTAATTTTGAGTGTAACTCCAATCCAGACCTCCATGGGTTGATACATTTGATTTCCATTGATAATTTTTGTGTGATTTTGTTGTCAGCACATCAGCTATGTAATGAACAAGTATTTAATTAATAAGAATATTTCATTCATTCAGATCTAGGATGTCTTATTTTTGTGTTCCCTTTATTTTTTTGAGCAGTGTATCTAGGATATAAAATATCGGAAATAAATATTTTACGATATTCCATCCTTTGTGTTCCTAAAGGTCTTTTATTTCCTGATCTGGGCTTGTTTCCCTCTTTGCCTGGTTTCTCACATTGAAACAACAACAAGCCATATTGAGTCTGGCCTGGCTTAATGAACCTAGCCATCCTAGCTTACAAACCGTTGTTTGTGACTTAGCAAGAGGGTTGACCTCATCATTGGCTCAACGGCTCCTTCCCCCCAAACGCAAAAAGGGTTTTAACACAATGCATCCATTCCACCTTCGACAAAAAATGTTTTTCTCACCTTCCTCTCTCTCTCTCTCTCAAACGAGAAGACTGACCTCTATTTACAGGGTATTTCTGAAAATCAGCAAAATCGTTATGAAAACAAAAAACCCCAAAAAACAACAGCCCAATTTGGTCGAGGGGGCTTCCCTTCCTCAGGATGAAAAAAAAATGCGGGCTATTGAAAAACAATACCCGTAAAAAACCACCTTGGAAAGTTTGTCAGAGGCTGAGGAGCAGGGAGAAAAACACACACACACACACAACACACCATTCCGCAACAACCCGAATCAGTCACAAACAACACAATCATCTGCGTTGTCTCGACTATAAAAAAAAAGAGAGGAGGGGGGGGAAACCCGGGGAGGGGGCAGCATCTCCAAAACGCCATGCTCCGTTTCTTAATTTTTGTTTGAAAAGGCCCTCTTATCATTTCATTTGAATTTCTCTTTTTTTTTTTCTTCCCTTGACGCCGAAGAAGCTGAGAAATTCCATTCGGGCTTTTAAAACGTCGATGCTTTTCCGCTCTGCCTCCAAAAACAACCCCCCAAAAGTCCTCCCGAGGTAACGAATTGCATCTCCCAGCTTCCAACGACTTTATGAGGCGCTTGAAAGGACTCTTTGGGGGGGGGGTGACCCACCGCCCCAAAACAAGCTCTAAATCATCCCCCTTATCGCCCCGCAAAGGAGGC
>BHFT01036446.1:0-40710 GCA_004320025.1 Laticauda laticaudata | reverse complement strand
CCCCCCCCCCAAAAAAAAAACAATCACCCGCTCCTCCTCTTCCTCCCTCTACACTACTTCGACTCCCACCCTCACTTCACAAAGCAAGCTGCTTCTGGAGCAAATCCACCACACTTGCCAATAACAGCACATAGTTTTGTCTTGCCTCTTTTTCTTCTCCTGCCTTGGAAAGAGAGGGACTTTGTTCTAGCTTTGCCTGATTTGGGGTTCTCCCCTCTTTCACAGGACGCGTACCCCCCCCACCTCTCCAATCCCTGGCCACGCCATGTCTTACCAGTCCTTGGAGATGCGCTGGCCCAAAGGTGCTTCTACCTTCTGGGTCCCTGCAACGGCTTATGAATGGCTGGACGTCTCTGGTGTTAGCGAGCACTTGGGAATGTGCTTTGGGTTGGCCCTGGCAGCTGACAGCTCACCTCCCAGGCTCCGCCTCCTCTCACCGCCCCGCTCTGAGTGTGTGTGTGTGAGTGTGGGTATGTGTCTCTGAACTACCCAGGGTTACTAAGAGACGGCTGTTTGCGCTGAACCTGGCAAACCGCCGCGGCAGTAGCAACAGCCCAGTGGAAACATGAATAGGATGAGTCAAAGGGAGTTGAGGGATGTTTTCAACCAATCTAGGCAAGGTTGACGCTGCCCATCTCAGTAGGCCTCCATCAGAAGACACCTTGGCCAGGGCCCTGAGAAATACCCCCTCTCACACACACACACACACACAGTAGGGAAGTCATCCAGGTCCCCTGAGTTTTGACAGAATGGCAGCCAGGTGAGGGCTTGGAAATAGGTAAAGTAATATGATACACTGCTTTCAGCTGGATTATCAATCAAATGAAGAAATTTACACAGGCCGATTAGTTTAACTGGGGCTCTTCGATCCCTAAGATCCTAAGTCAAGATACTCTCCAAAGCACCTCAGGGCAGGACAAGAAGCAACGGGTGGAAACTCATCAAGGAGAGAAGCTAGAACCCAGAACTAAGGAGAAATTTCCTGACAGAACAATTCATCAGTGGAACAGTTTGACTTCAGAAGTTGTGAATGCTCCAACACTGGAAGTTTTTAACAAGAGGCTGGATAATCTTGTCTGAAATGGTGCAGGGTTTCCTCCTTGCCTAAGCAAGGAGTTGGACTAGAAGACCTCCAAGGTCCCTTCCAACTTTGTTATTCTGTTCTGGTCTTCACAAAAGAGAAGGGCCGGTCAACAGTGTAAGGCAAGGATCTTCAAACTTGGCAAGTTTGAGACTTGTGGACTTCAACCCCCAGAATTCCTGAGCTAACATGACTGGAGGAAGAATTCTGGGAGTTGAAGTCCACAANACTTGGCAAGTTTGAGACTTGTGGACTTCAACCCCCAGAATTCCTGAGCTAACATGACTGGAGGAAGAATTCTGGGAGTTGAAGTCCACAAGTCTTAAAGCTGTCAAGTTTAAGCTGTCAAGCTGGTGTAAGGACATCCTTTGTCTGCTTGATGGTGGTGTAGGTATAAGTTGGCCTCCTCTTCCTTCCTTCAGTATTTGAAGGGCTGCCACAAGGAAGGGAGGGAGAGGCAACTTATGTACCAAAACACCTGTAGGCAGGGCAAGAAACAATGGATAGAAAACTAACCAAAGAGAGAAGCAACCTAGAATTAAGGAAAGAAGGCTTGACAGTGAGAACAATTAACCAGTGGAACAAACTGTCTGTGGAAATTGTGGGTGCCCCAACACTGGAGGCTTTTAAGAAGAGACTGGAGTGGACAACCATCTATCATATAATATAGGTCTCCTGCGAGAACAGGGGGTTGGACTAGATGACCTCCAAGGTCCCTATTACTGTCACTGAGCTGATGGAGTTGTGCTGCTGAATACAGGTGAGCAGCAGGCAGGAGTCCCCCACTCCCCAAAATCCAGGCACATGCACCAAGACCAAATCTACTTGTCTTGCAGGATAGAGCTATCTATCTGCCCAGAATATCATCGGGCTCCAGCTACCAGTCCTGGACAATATCTTCGCATCTCGCTGTTTGAGAAAGTTACACAACATTCTCAGAGACTCTTCCCATCCTGCTTACAATCTTTGTGAATTTCTGGCAGAAGATGCAGAACAATTAAAACTCAGACCACATGTTTTCTGAACAGTTTTTATCCCAGAGCTATAATTGCACTTAACAATGAACTTAAGGACCACCATCAGTGAGCTGTTGGACATTATTACTTGGTCTGTTGTGTGGATACTTGTGTGTTTTTAGGGGGTGGTGAATTTCAGTGGGTGGGGGGAGAGTTTGGGGATTGTCATCTGTGTGTTGGGTCTGGTCTCTGGGTGTTGTGTGAATTTCGTTGTATGTGTATACTGTGTATATACGTACAATGACAATCAAGAATTCAAATTCAAATCACACAAAAAAAAAAGATTAAGATGGAAGAGACACTGAAATATATCTCACCAGTTAGGAAGGCCCACAAGATGATAGAGTAATCACTCGTTCAGGATCCTGGATTGTCCTTTCAACCTTGTTTCCTCCTCTTCCTCCAGGTTGCCACCCCACAAAATAGACACCCCAAGTCACTCAGTACTGGTAATCTACAACTGATGACCAAAACTGAACCCAAAACTTCTGTTAACAATTATGACAGATAATTCAATTATTACAGTCATTACAGTTAGTAATGTTGTTAAGTAAATCTGATTTTCATGTTGACTTCATTTATCAAAAGGTCGCAAAAGACATATGAGCCAATTGTCAAGCAGGATGAGCATGGGGATGTTGCAACGGTCATAAGTGTGAAAAATGGTCATTTTTGGCTATTTTTTGAATGACATTGTAACTTCAAACAGTCACGAAATGAACTGTTGTAAGTCAAGGACTTCATATATTTGTGGCACTATTGACATGCTGAGACCTTTGAGAGATATTTTGGGGTGCTTCCATTGGGTTTTTTTTGGCCCATTTACAATTTTGGGGCCTTCTCCCTGCTTCCTATTAACTTCTCCCGAATGAATAGTGCTATCTGAGCCACACTGACATCTTCAAAGAGAACAAATTCACTATTATTGTATAAGATGTGAAACTCATGTCTACTGGTGAAAACTTCATATTTTTTACTCTTTGTTGGCCATCTCTAAGAAAGGTTCTCTTGTGGCTCAAAGGAGCATTTAAGCTATTTAAGTAATAACGCAGTTTGGGAAATCTGGATTTTGCAATTCCAGGAGGACTGCAAAGAGGTGGAGAATGACTGAATTCAGTGAGAAAGAAAAATTCTTACAGAAATAAGAAAATGTTGTGCAGATACCTTATGAGAAGTCTAAACCCTTTGAGGCCCAGTGGTTAGAGTCAGGGGGAGGCTTCCAAAACTTTCCAAGGCAGGGAGAAAATGTAAAAAACTGAAAAATGGATTCCAAGACCACCTCTACTTCTCCCTCCCCAAATATAGTGGCATTTAAAAGGCCAGGTTGCTGCTCTGTACTGTAGTCCTCATTTAGCAACTGCTTCCTTTACTGACCATTTGCATGATGGTAATGAAATATTCACTTCAGGACCAGTCCTTGTATTTGCAACCTTCACGACTCTGTAAGCCAAAGGAAAGCTTGAAGCAAAATCATAAGCATAGGTGTGGTTTCACTGAGCAACATGTTCTCCTTACGATGGTGGCAAACTTCTTCACTTAACAACTGAGTTGAGTTGCTGGTCGTAAGTGTGGTGCTAAACATGGACTACAGTACACTTGCAAATATTTTTCAGGAAGCGCTTTGCATAATGTTGAGATCCATCAGTGAGTTTGCAATCAGGATAGAATTTAATTTCCCACCGAATGGCCCAGAGGGATTGCACAATTCTCATTTCTCAAAAGTTGTATAGCAGAGAGAGATTGCTTGAAAACAATCCCTCCTTGTTTTCAGCAGTTGTTTGCAACTGGAGTTGGAAAGGGGAGAAAAGTCTTTTCTTGGCTATCTCTGTGACTTTTGCTTAAAGAAAAGACACTTGTCCTTTTCTTAAACATGCTTTGAGGTATGTTAGGCAGGCAAAACAGAATAACAGAGTTGGAAGGGACCTTGGAGGTCTTCTAGTCCAACCCCCTGCCCAAGGCAGGAAACTTTATATTACTTCAGACAAATGGTTGTCTAGTCTCTTCTTAAAAGCCTCCAGTGATAGAGCACCCACAACTTCTGAAGGCAAGTGGTTTCACTGATGAATTATTTTCAGTATCAGGAAATTTCTCCTTAGTTTTAGGTTGCTTCTCTCCTTAATTATGAACTTTCCTATCCTCAGATCCATTATTCTGTCTTTTACCTTCTACAACAAGCAAAACCACACCTTCGGTGCAATATCTTTTCAGGGATTTAAAGAGGGTGATTGTGTCCAGTGAACTGTCTCTTCTAAGGCTAAACCAGTGGTGGGATTCAGCCGGTTCGCACAGGTTGTTAATTTTCTGAACAGTTCAGCGAACCGGCTGTTGGAAGAAATCTCCCTCCAACAGTCTTTTGTTTTTCCCACCTTAAGGAGTTAATCTCGACATTCTAGCCACTAAACATAACCAGTTCCTTCAAATGCATTTTGTAGGACTATAATTTCTAACCTCTTGATCATTTGTGTTGCCGTTCTTTCAACCTGTTCCAATTTATCTTCATCCTTCTTCGAGCCTGGTGCCCAGAATTTGTGGTCTGCTGTGACCAAAGCAGTATTTATAATACAAAGCAATTACTTCCCTTAATTTGCAAATTATTCTGCTATTGATATGGCCAAAAATTGTATCTGCCTTTTCTACAGCCATGTCACATTTCTGGCTTATATTTCCTTCGCCTTCAAAGATATTTGAAATTCTTCTGGAGGTATGCTCCTTCAGGAAACAATCATTATTAGAAACTAGCCAGAAACTAGTCATGTTATATAACAAGGTTGTTAAAGGAATCTGGCTTCTCCATTGACTTTGCTTGTTGGAAAGTTGCAAAATGTGATCCCTGGACACTGCAACTGTCATAAAAACATGCCATTTTCCAAGCATCTGAATTCGGATCACCTGGTCCTGGGGATGTTGCAAAGGTTGTAAGTGTGAAAAATGGTCATTTTTGTCCCTTTTTTTCAGCGTCATTAAAACTTTGAATGGTTACTAAATGAATGGTTGTAAATTGAGGAATACCTGCACAATGTTCTTGTCACAGTTTCATGCATTTCAGGATGAGAATAACAGAATAACAGAGTTGGAAGGGGCCTTAGAGGTTGTCTAGCCCAACCCCTGCTCAGGCAGGAAACTCTGTACAATTTCAGACAAATGATTGTCCAATCTCTTCTTAAAAACTCCCAGTGTTGGAGCTTTTACAACTTCTGGAGGCAAGCTGTTAGCCTGATTAATTGTTCTGTCTGTCAGGAAATTTCTCCTTAGTTCTAAGTTGCTTCTCTCCTTGGTTAGTTTCCACCCATCGCTTCTTGTCCTGCCCTCAGGTGCTTTGGAGAATTGCTTGCCTTCCTCTTCTTTGTGGCAGCCCCTGAGATTTTGGAAGACTGCTATCATGTCTCCCCTGGTCCTTCTATTCATCAAAGTAGACATACCAATTCCAACAACCCTTCTTTATGGGAGTTGAAGTCCACAGTCTTAAAGTGGCTATGTTTGGAGACCACTGTCTACAGCAAGAAGTGGAGGAGCAGAAATGTCAAGATCACAAAAAAACCCAGTCAAAAGCAGCACCACCCAACAAAGTAAAATCCAAGGCTGAGAGCCAGTTTGTGGTAATGGCTAACACAGCTGGGTGATATTGGGCCAATCACTTCCCTCTCTCCCAGCTCATCCCACTGCATAGGCCACCTTTAGATTATCTAAACCAGGGATCTCCAAACTTGGCAAGCCGATGCAATTCTGGGAGTTGAAGTCCACAAGTCTTAAAGTTGCCAAGTTTGATGACCTCTGATCTAGACAGTTTTGCAGAATTTGGACTGGGTACAAGTAGCATCCATTTTTGAAAAGAAAAATCTTTCTACAATTCTCTATACTTTTTTTTGCAACTAACCTTAAATGAGTTGATTGATTGATTTATAAAAAAGGTTATTTCTGTACATTCAAATAACTCAACCTTTTGAGAATAGATCCTGCAATCTGTTAGGGGAGACAGAATAACACAGTAGTTAAGATACTGGATGTGAGTTAGAGATTAAGGATCTCTATGAAGAGAGATCTCCATATGAAGTATGAAGTTTTTCAGTCATGCAGGTCATGGTTGTCCCAAAAGTGCTTTTTCAAAGGCAACTGGACTTTGTTTTTCCTTGAAGGCATGTCACTTCTTATCCAAGAAGCTTCTTTGGTTCTGACTTTTGAACAAGGATGTGTTTCTTAAGCCTGGCAACTTGAAGATGTGTGGACTTCAACTCCCAGAATTCCCTACCCAGCATGCTGGGAGTTGAAGTCCACACAGCTTCAAATTGTCACTGAGAGTTAAGGTAAAAGGAGTTGAATGAATTCAGCTAAGTTGAGTCAGTTCAACTCAGCTGAATGCAATTCAGCTCAGCTCCTGATGACCTCAGGGACAGGTTCACCCTAATTTTCTTATCAACAGAGTTAATTTGCCATTTTTTCTTCTTCTGGCATCCTTTATTTGACTTCCTGTTTAGGACAGCCTGAGGATTTCCTGGTGTTTTGTTAAACTGGGGTTAACCCGCTTTATCTTTTTAAAAATCAGCCAAGGTTAACCCTGTGCATCTATTGACCTGCTATGACTTCCCAAGCAGGGAGAGACAATTTTAGATCTCCTCTTGATTTTGGAAACCAGCTGGATAACCCTTTCCCAACCTAACCTAGCTTGCAGGGATGATGGAGATACAATTAGGTGAGCACCTTGTGTAAATAACCTTCAGCTCCCCAAGAGTAACTAAGGCAGTTAATTAAGGGTGTAGGGGGGAGAAATTCCTTTAAGGTCATTTTGCACCTAGGGATGCAGATGAGGAAGCTGGTTTACCTAGTCATTTTTGGGACGTCAGGCCTGTGGTTAAACCTGGGACACCAGGTTTCCTGTTAGGTTGGCTTCAAAACAACTCTCCTCCTTTGCTTTGATGGTTAAACACATGTTGGTTTGTGCAAAATAATGGCATTGAGGTTTTTTTTAATTCAGCCGATAATCCTCGGAATGATGGACCGCCAACTCATTCCACTACTCCTGCCTGCAAGCTCATGTTCTCACATGTGCCCAAGCACAGCACACTCCCCCCACTTTTTTTTTCTCCCCAGTTGCCTTGGACACCAAAACAATGTACTTTTCCCACATCCTCATTGGATGGAGGCTGGCAGAGCTGAATCAGCTGCCGTCTGACGTAAACCGTGCACCTACCGAATGGCTGGAGGACACCTCTTTACCTAAGGAGGTTTTGCATCAGCTGAAGATGTTTGTTTGTGTCTGCAGCTGATCAAAGGAGAATAGCAGGTTTGCTGTGCAGCTGTAGGAAGTTAGCACCCCCACCCCTCTCCTAGGAAAATGAAATGTTTTAGGATATACTAAAAAGGCAGAATATTTCCCCTAAAAAGAGAAGTAGAATCTCAGAAGCAGAAACTCACTTCAGAAGCAGAAGCTCACCCCCCAACTTTGTTAATGGGCAGGCAATTAAGGCCTGGGCCAGAGTATTCTACATAACAAAGCCCTCTACCCATCTCACCACATGGCCTGGGAAGATTACATCAGCCAGCACTCAGGTGAAGCCTCAGGTGGTCCAGACAAAGCTTACAAAGTTAGCTAAGACCCCCGCCCCTGGGAGTCTGACAGCCAATGGGATACATTTCTTGCACAGGAACAGGAAACACAGGAAAGGTGGGGCCCAACAGAGGGTATATAACTCAGGGTCTCTCAGCATCTCAGCCCTTCTTTTCCTTCACCCAACATCTTGAAGCATGTGATCATCCTTTTCACTTTGGAGCTCCAAGCCATGTGGTCCTGTCCACTATTAAACCATCTTTCCAAACAGCCTCCATGTTTTCAGTGTCTTTTTCCCCACTTGGAACTGAACCCAGAAGGATATTTCTTCCAACACAGCTGACCATCATTTGCGCTGATTCCAGGTTTGAGGACAAAAAGGGTAATGCTGGTTGACAGATCTCAATAGGCTAAAATTTATATTAAAAAACAAAACAAAACCCGGACCAAGTTATGATTACATCAGAAAGCAAAAAACCCAATTGCATTTCAGCCCAGCAAAATACCATTCACGATCATACATTGTTCATTAGAGTTGTAGGGTTGCCAAAGCAGGTGATGCCCATATCACTCCCACGATATTTGAACACAGTCCCCAGGTTGCGAAAAAGTATGCAGACAGGTAGTTTTCGACTGGCAATCATTTAGTGACCAAAGTTACAACGGCACTGAAAAAAAAAAGGGACTTAGGGCTGTTTCTCACACTCACAACTGTTGCAGCATCACCATGGTCATGCGATTGAAATTTGGATGCTTGGCAACTGGTTCATATTTATGATGGTGCATTGTCCTGGGGTCATGTGATCACTTTTTGCGACCTTATAACAACAGCAATAGCACTTAGACTTATATACCGCTTGGCAGTGCTCTCTAAGCAGTTTATCGAGTCAGCCTATTGCCCCCAACAATCTGGGTCCTCATTGTGATGGCAAGACAAGGGCTATTTGTAATGGCTTTTAATGATGTGGTCCAGAATTTTGTCTTCATCTTCAGCAGAGTTTAAGGGGTATCTGTGTTCTTCTGCTTCTAAAGGATTTGTGATGAGTCAGATGTGGGTATGTCAATTTGAGGGTCTTGTGATGGGACTTGTGATGGATCAGGAGTGGGTGTGTCAAGTATGGGTCTGGTGATAGGTCTGGTGACAGGGAAGTCACCTCAGGTGAGGGTCTTTGGGAGGTGAAGGGCTGGTTGGGAGGCTTGCATGGGTTGGTTGAGGGTCGGTGCTGTCTGGTTGGCCTGCAGTTAAGTTGGGCCATATCTAACAAAATGAAATTCAATGTAGAGAAAAGTAAAGTCCTACACTTAAGCAAGAAAAACCCAAACGTTACATTCATATTAGACTGGGTGAAACAGGTCTCAATAGCAGTAACTGGGAGATGGGATCTTGGATCTTCGTGGTACAAACCAGCTAAATATGAGGCCAGCAGTGTGCAGCAGCAGCCTAAAAAAGCCAATGCAATCCTAACTGCATTAACAGAGGGATCTAATGAGATACTAATTTACACTCTATAAAGCCTTAGTTAAGACATCACACCAAGTTACGTCATCCAGTTGGTCACTCTACATTATAAAACAGTATGTTGAAGACTTCTAATGAAATAAGTGCAGTAGATATGAGCAAGTAGGATGATTAGGGGACTGAGGCTATAAACAATAACAACGATCGTTGCATGGAACTGGGCTTGGCTAGTCTAGCAAAGAGTAGGACAGGGGAAGACAGGATAACAATCTTTCCAATATTTGAGTGCTGCCAACAGAGAGAAGAGATCATAGTTATTTTCTATATATTAACCAAAGGCCAGACAAGGAACAATGGATGGAAAACTGTTTGATCAAGGAGAGTTTAACCTGGAAATAAGGAGAAACTTTCTGAACACTTAGAACACCAACCAATGAACAACTTGGCCTCGAGGTTTGTGGGAGCGTCACTTTCCCACTTTCAAGAAGAATTGGTGTATGGTCCCCTCCTCCTTGGGAGCATGGCGTTTGGACTAGAATGACCTACAAGATCCCTTCGCAAACTCTGATTATCTGTTTATCTGATTCTATCCTCTGTTGATGCAACCTAGGATTGCCATGGCCTGTTTTGGCAGCTGCAAGCACATCTGCTGGCTCATATAGAAGTGGTTGTCTACTAAGAGACCTAGATTCCTTCTCACAGTTGCTATGTTAGACCTAACTACCACTTATATTAATGGATTTTGACGCTACTTAAACTTATGTGGGCTTAAATTATAGCCACTGGTCATTTATTTTGACAGCTATAAATTTGATTACTTTTTTCCCTGGCTTGGCCTGTTTGAAAGGCAAACCAAGAATATTCAGGTAACTTTATGATTCAACATTTTGGCCTAAAGTTTGAAAGGGGAGGGGTTAATTTAAGTAGGCTGAATGTTTTTCAGGATTCAGCCACAAACGAACGAACTTTATCTATGTCTCTGGAAAGTTATATGTGGTATATTTAATAATAGGTTCCTGTTTGCTGAAGCAGATGTGGCATATTACTCATCTGTTTCCAGTCTGGTTCCGCTTTTTTATAGTGGCATTGCAAGTTCTTTCTATAGGTGTGTATATTATTATTAATTATGCTTCATTGGCACCAGTCAGCTAGATCTTAGCTGGATTTGCATTTTTATCCACCAATCAAGACCCGGGATGGCAATTAGCAACAGCACTTAGACTTATATACTGCTTCACAGTTTACTTTAGCAGCCCTCTGTAAGTTACCGAGTCCACCTCTTTGCCCCAACAATTTGGGTCTTATTTTAACCCACCTCAGAAGGATGAAGGCTTGAGTTTTCAAACTTGAGCCGGTCAGGATTGAACTCCTGGCAGTGGGCAGAGTTAGACTGCAATAGCAATAATAGAACTTAGACTTATATACTGCTACACAGTGCTTTACAGCCATCTGTAAGCGGTATAACAGAAGTTCAGCCTCTTTGCCCCAACAATCTGGGTCCTCATTTTCCCCCTGACTCCACAGATGGAAGGCTGAGCTACTTCAAGAGGGCTGAGTCAACTGTGAGACTCGAACTGCTGGCAGCCAGCAGTCAGACTCAAACTTGACTCAATTTACATAGACTTCTGTAAAAGCCTTTATTCAGGGTACAAAACAAACTACTAAATTAAAATATTCTGGACACCTGCATAACTGGATAAAGCACTCCCTGTCAAAACAGGATAAATGGTCAAAATTGGGAGCTCCCTATCACATCCTGTACCTTGTCACAGTGGTTGTCCCCACGAGAGCATTCTAGCATCAATCTCTTTGTACTCTACATAAATGACCTCTGTGATCATATAAGAGCAATTGTGTTTTCGCTGATGATGTAATAAGCTATTCAACATCACCGACAAATACTGCTACCCTTCAAAAAGACCTTGACTATTGTGTCAGAAATGGTCAAAACAAATGGCAACTTCAATCTCAAACAAATAAATGCTCTGTCTTACAGATGCGGTAAAAAAATCAGAAAAGGTAAAATCACGCTAAATAGTCAAGATCCTTGTGATGATCCAAACTTTGTCCCAGGACAATGAGTAAAATCATTTCTAATGATCTAAGTGCTACAAGCCCACTGTAAACTACAATAGCCAAAAAGGCATTAAGAGTTGTTAACCTAATCCTGCATAGCTTTTTCTCCAGTATATATCACACTACTTACTAAAGCATACAAAAAATTTGCTAAGACTTGAATACAGCTCATCAGTCTGGACACCACATTAACGTATCTGATATTCACACAATTGAAGAAAGTCCAGAAATATTTTAACAAGAAGAGTTCTCGCCACTCCTCTACTCATTGCAGAATACTTTATGCCACCAGACTTGAAATTCTAGATGTAGAAAACCTGGAAACTAACGCCGCTTCAGTCCGATCCTAAGTATAATATTAATAAAATCATACAGGACATTGCAATGTCCTACCTGTCAATGAAATACTTCAGCTTCAACCATAACAATACAAGAGCAAACAAATAGATACAAACTCAAGGTTAATCGCACCAAACTTGACTGCAGGAAATACGACTTCAGCAACAGAGTGGTCAATATCTGGAATACTCTACCTGACTCTGTATTCTTCCCAAACCCAAAAACTTTACCTTAGACTGTCTACTATTGATCTCACCCTTTCCTAAGAGTCCTGTAGGGGGCGTGCAATAAGTGCAACAACCAACGTGCCTAAACTGTCCCCATTATTGTTTTCTTTAATATATATTTTTTTTTATTTTCTTGGTGTTCCATATCTCTTCATAATTATGTTTTTACTTGAACCTATTTATCCTTGTAAAACAACTGACAAATAAAATAATAAATAAATAATAGATAACAAACTCAAGGTAAACCGCAATCAAACGTTGATTGCAGGAAATCCGACTTCAGCAACAGAGTGGCTCAATGTCCTGGAATACCTCTACTGACTCTGGTTTCTTCCCCAACAAACCCCAAAAACTTTAACCTTAGACTGTCTACTACTGACCTCACCCCTTTCCTAAGAGGTCTGTAGGGGGTGTGCAACATGCCTACCGTCCCTGTTCTATTATTTCTTTTTTTCTTATTCCTATCCATTTCATAAATTCATAACCATGTTTATACTTATACTTGTTATCTAATAATCGCTTGACAAAATATAAATAAATAAATAAATACTGCATTCTAACCACTGTGCTACTGCAGCTCTTCCTTGGGATAGGCAGATGTTGATGTTTTGTGGTATTAAAGGTATTATTGCAGAATGTAAGCTGTTTCTGCTAAAGCTGCCTTCTTCAATTGACTGATGGCAAATTTTGTCAATGCCAACGGTATTCAACTGGTGCTCCAGTTGTTTTGGGATTTGCATCAAGGCACCTATTACAGGTATTCCTCAACTTATGATTACAATTGAGCCCAAAATTTATGTTGCTAAGTGAAAAATGTGTCAAGTGAGTTTTGCTCAAGCAGGAGACCGTATGAAGAGACAAATGTCCAATCTCTTCTTAAAATCCTCCAGTGATGAAAGACCCAAACTTCTGAATTAACTTTTTAACTTCAGTTAATTGTTCTCGCTGTTAGGAAGTTTCTTCATAATTCCAGGTTGCTTCTCTCCTTGATTAGTTTCCATCCATTATTGCTTGTCCTACCCTCTGGTGCTTTGGAGTTGACCTCCCTCTTCTTTGTAGCAGCTACTCAAATACTGGAAAACTGCTATTATGTCACCCCTAATCTTTCTTTTCTCTACCATACTCACATCCTGCAACTGTTTTCCATATGTTTTTGTCTCCAGGCATTTAGTTATCCTAGTTGCTCTTCTCTGTACTTTTTCCAGTCTCAACATCTTTTTTGTACTGTGGTGACCAAAACTGGATGCAGAGTTCCAGGAGGTCTTACTAAGGATTTATAAAGCAGTATCATTACTTTATGTGATTTTTATTCTATGCCTCTGATACAATCAAAGATTGTATTAGATTTTTTGGCAACTGCCATTTAAGTGATCATCTACTAGGACTCTAAGTCTCATAGTTACTGTCAGGTTTTGCCTCCTCTGTACCTTTGGTTTTTCCTGCCTTGCTTTTCCCTACATTAAATTTCATTTTGTTCAAGTCAGTCAAGATCTTTTTGGATCCCGAGCTTGTCTTCTGGGGTGATGGCTATCTGTGCTAGTGTAGGAAGTTATCACCCACCCCTCTGCTAGAAAAATGAAATATCCTAGGAAATATTAAAAAGGCAGAATATTTCCCCTAAAAAGAGTAGAAACTCAGAAGCAGAAACTCACCAAAGAGGCAGAAACTCAGCCTCTCCCCCCACCTTTGCTAATGGGCCATTTCTCTGGCCTAGGCCAGTCTATTTTACATAGCAAAGATCTACTCCAGGTAGAGCTATAATAGGAATTGCCCAAAGCCCTTTCATTACGTCATCATCATCCAGCAAGGCTCAACCAAGCCTGGGACTCAGGACAGCCTACAGAGTTGCCCCTGCATGGCCCCATGGGAGTCTGACAACCAATCAGAACGCAAGCTCAAATTCAAATCCCAACAGAGGGTATATAAGGGGCTCTCAGCAACTCAGTCCTCCCTTCTTTTCCTTCACCCAACACCTTGAAGCATGTGACCTTCCTTCTTTGGAGCTCCAAGCCATGGGGTCCTGTCCGCCATTAAACCATCTTTCCGAGCAGTCGCCATGTTTCCAGTGTCTTCCTTCCCCACTTGGAACTGAACCCAGAAGGATAATTTCTTCCAACACTACCTTAGTGTCATCTGCAAATTTGATGAGTTCCCCTTTTCTTCTCTCTCGTGGGTTTCCAGTTCTGGTTGAACTCTTGAGGAAGCTAGAAAGAACTAAAGTTTATAGTTACAGGTAGTCCTTAACTTATGACCACAAATTTTCTGTTGCTCAGTGAGAGATTTGCTAAGTAAATTTTGCCCCATTTTACAGTCTTTCTTGCTCACAGTTGTGAAATGAATCACTGTAGTTTTTATTTATTCATTTATTTTTGTCAATTGCTTACAAGATAATAGGTATAAGTAAAAACATAGCTATGCATACATGGATACATATAAGAAAAATAAAAAAAAATAAAAGAAAGTTGTTAAGTTAGTGACACAGTTGTGGAGTGAATCTAGCTGCCCTGTTGACTTTGCTTGTCAGAAAGTCGCAAAAGGTGATCACCTAACCCAGGGACACTTGCAATTGTCGTAAATGTGAGTCAATTGCCAAGCATCTGAATTCTGATCATATGACAATGGGCACCCTGCCACCATCATTAAGTGTGAAAAATGGTCATGTCACTTTTTTCAGTGCCATTGTAACTTTAAACTGTCACTCAATATCACAGATTGCCTTCCATTGAGGGCCTGTATACTGCACTAGTCAAAAACAGGGCTGTGAAAATATTCACAGACCCCTCACATCCCTGGACATAAACTGTTTCAACCTCTACCCTCAAAACGACGCTATAGGGCTCTGCACACCAGAACAACTAAACACAAGGACAGTTTTTCCCAAAAGCCATCAATCTGCTAAACAAATAATTCCCTCAACACTGTCAAACTACTTAGTAAGACTGTGTTACTATTATTCTTCTCATCCTTCCTAGTACCTATCTCTTCCCACTTATGACTATAACCTTGTTGCTTGTATCTTTACAATTTATAGTTTTGTTTCCTAGTATGATTTGATTGCTTATTTAGTAACCTATGACTGTCACTAAGTGTTGTATCTTATGATTCTTGATAAATGTATTTTTTTCTTTATGTACACTGACAGCATATGCACCAAAGACAAATTCTTTGTGTGTCCAATCACACTTGGCCAATAAAGAATTCTATTCTATTCTATTCTATTCTATNATCACACTTGGCCAATAAAGAATTCTATTCTATTCTATTCTATTCTATTCTATTCTATTCTATTCTATCCTATCCTATGCTATCCTATCCTAAACAAACTTTTGTAAATCAAGGACTACCTCTAATGCAAAAGAAACCCATAATATAGAATGGGTCAAAAACCTTGAAATAATTCAAGAATATTTGGGAACCATTTTAAAGATGATCTGCTAACAAAAACACTAGATTTAAGTGAGATTATAGAAGAGGAGATGGTTTTGCTGGGCAGGACTGAAACTGAGGTAGTTTCAAATGTGGGTTTTAAACTGAGATGACACAAATGGCATGGAAAAAAAGATGTTCCGTGGATTTATAAATGAAACTGGCTGATGGCTTAATAATGAAAAGAGATATACAAACAACAAACCAGAACGGTGACTTGGATAAATTTCTTATTTTGGATTTACAAAAGAGATGTGCTAAAGTTTTGAAGGAGTTTCTGGTTTCTCAGTGACTGATCCCAGATGGTAGGATCAGAAGGAGAGAGATTATACCTCTGGCCCCTTAGAGCAGAGACCTCCAAACTTGGCAATTTTTAGACTTATGGACTTCAACTCCCAGAATTCTCCAACCAGCCATGGCTGGAGAATTCTAGGAGTTGAAGTCCACAAGTCTTAAAGTTGCCAAGTTTGGAGTTCTCTGCCTTAAGGCATCATGCACGTGTCCTTCCGGTTTAACATCTACATGGAACTTCTCAGTCATCTGTCGGTCACATCCACATATGTGGATGACATCCAGTAGGACAGCACAGGTGAAGCTGCCAATGTATCTGGATGTGACTCAGTATCTGGACCAATGTTTTTCAAACTTAGTAGCTTGAAGATGTGAGGATTTCATCCCAGCAGGCTGGCTGAGGAATTTTGGGAGTTGAAATCCACGCATCTTCAAACTGCCAAGCTTGATAAATAGGATCGAGAACAGGGGTCCCCAATTCCAAAAGGTGTTGAGACTCTGGAAAGAGTCCAGAGAAGAACAACCAGGATGATTAGGGGACTTGAAGCTAAAACATTCAATGAACGGTTATAGGAACTGGGCTTGGCTAGTCTAGTGAAGAGAAGGACCAGGGGAGATATGATAGCAGTCTTCCAATATTTGAGGGGCTGTCACAAAGAAGAGGGGGTCAAACTATTCCCTAAAGTTCCTGTAGGCCAGACAAGGAATAATGGATGGAAACTGAACAAGGAGAGATTCAACCTGGATATAAGGAGAAACTTTCTGACAGTGAGAACAATTAACCAATGGAACAGAAGTTGCCTTCAGAAGCTGTAGGAGTTTAGGCTTAGTGCACATAAATATTTTCAAAGACATCAAATTAGACAAGCATTGTTTATGGTATAGAGTAAAATAAAACAACAAAATTACATGGAAATCCAGCTTGGTTATCCACTTTAGAGGCATTAATGCATCCAAACTTTTTGAACGAGGAAAAAATTATCACATTTAAAGATATAATAAATGAAAAAAGATAATTTAAGTTCAGACAAGAGCTAAAAGAACAAGGGGTGGAATTGGAATGGTGGACCTACTTACAAATTCAAACAAGATATAGGAAGGACATGAAAGAATGGGGGATTAGTAGACAAGCCACAACACTGGATGCAATTTTATTGGGGACAGATGATAAATTGATAAGAAAAAATTAAAAATTTCTATTGAACTATAAGATGGAGGAGGAACAGGTAAAGGAAACGATGGTGGTATAGGCCAAAAATTTTGGACATAATATAGATTTGGATAATTGGCAAGCATTATGGGAGCAAAATAAATAGATAACATTGGCCACAACTTATAAGGAAAACTTATATAAGATGTTTTATAGGTGTCACCTCCCCCCAGCAAGACTGGCTAAAATGTATAAAAGTCTGTCACCAATTTGTTGGAAATGTGCCCAAGAACAAGGAACATACTACCATACATGGTGGTCCTGTAAGAAAACCCAGGAGTTTTGGCATAAAATCCAAATGTAGTTTGAGGAGATGACTGGACAGAAAATATATTATAAACCAGAATTATTTTCATTTGGCATTATGACAGAAAGATATAGCAAAGAAGAGATTTACCTAATAATACACATTATCACGGCAACAAGAATGACTTCTGCCCCAAAATGGAAAGATAGAGAAATTCCCAAAGAATATATTGACTTGTGCTGAAATGGATAGATTGACTCTGGAATGAAAAAATAAGGAAGAGACAGAATGCTATGAAATATGGAACAAAATTTATCAGTGGTGGGAAAAGAAAGGAAGGGCTCAGAATAAACAGTAGGAACTGTAGAATGTGTAATTACGGATAAAAATGAATTGTACAAATGTATAAATATACACATGTATGTATGATGTATATAAAATATGTATTATATATTATAACATGCATGACAAAAAGGAATGTCAGGAAGATCACACTGTGTCCAATGTTTTAACAATTTAATAAAATATTTAAAAAAGAAGAAGTGGGAGTTTCATCACTGGAGGCTTTCGAGAAGAGACTGGACTACCATCTGTCAGAAATGGGGTAGGGTCTCCTGCTTGGGCAGGGGGTTGGACTAAAAAGTGACCTACAAGGTCCCTTCCAATGCTGTTAATCTGTTACTGGTCCACAGCCTATTGGGAACCGGGCAATGCAAGTGGCAGGTGAGCGCTTGAAGCTTCATTGGTGCATGCATCCATTGAGCCAGAAAGGCTGGGGATTGCTGATCTGGAGCAGGGGTCCCCACCTGTGGGCCATGGCCCACTATTGGGCTGTAGCCTATTCACAACTAGGCCACATGAGCAGTAGACCAGTGTGTGTGTGCGCGCACGCAACCTGACTCACCCAAGTGGCAGATGCCAGCACTTGCAGTCTCACTGCACCTGCCTCTCACACACAATTGAAGCTGTGCATGCTCGTATGTGCTCCTGCCCTTCAGATAAAACTATCCCCTCTTCCACCCCTCTCCTCCCCTGCCAGGCCATTTCCAGGTTGGGAAATGCTGATCTAAAGGATGAATGGGAGGAACAAATTCCAGTCCGATCCTGGTAAGACTGGAATAACAGTGGTTGCTTGCTCTTGGATGGAGATCTACTTCCCTGTTTGAGATTAGGGTAAGTAGACCTCAAGGGTCCTCCTGGACTCACAGTGCCTGCTCAAAGAGCAGGTAGCAGCTAGGATCAAGAGGGCCTTTACACAGGTTCACATTATGTGCCAATTGCATGACTGAGGGAATTCTCATTCCCCAAAAACTATTCAATGGCGTTAGCAATAGCAATAGCACTTAGACCTATATACTACTTAATCGTGCCTTACAGCCCTTTCTGAGCAGTTTCCAGAGTCAGCATATTGCCCCCAACAATCCAGGTCCTCGTTTTACTGACCTCAAAAGGATGGAAGGCTGAGTCAAACTTGAGCCGGTCAGGATCGAACTTCTGGCAGTGGGAAGAGTTAATCTGCAATAGCAATATACTTAGACTTAAGGCCCGGTCCCACTGGCCGACGGACGCAAAACATATGCATAAAGGACACAGCAGACGAGCAAAATTTAGGAGTGATCTCATCCATGTGTACATCCGCTCCAAAAAGTGTGCGAAAATCTTGTCGATAAACAGAACGGAAACCAGAACGGGAAAGAACGGAATGGGTAGTATGTGAGCGGGATGTTAAACAGATCTTCATCCAGAAGCCTAGCGGATGAAAGCGGCATGGGAAGGCGTGTGCTGACACCTCCGAATGGGGTTACGGGGGAAATTGCGAAGCGGACGCGCATCAGCACGGCGATGAACGCGATGCACCCGTAACGCCTAAATGGAAAAGAAAAGGGGATCCTGCCGCGCTTGATGTACTATCGGATTTACACGAACCTGTTCACGGAATATGCGCACCTTTCTATTTCCGTGCTAAAACTAACTCGCTGTGTACCGACCGTCTCACAATGTATCCTTTCTTTCCTCCTTCTTTCAGTTCAGCTGCAGCGGATGTGAGTTGCGAGATGCCAGAGGATGCAGAGAGAGACAGGGCATTTAATCGGATGATAACAGACATAGGACGTTTGTTGCTTGTAGTCGCGGATTTCTACATCCTGTACAAGGCAGAAAGTTCAAAGCCGTTCACAAAGTTTGATGCAGTTCAAATACTTCTTGCACTGACTGAAATGCTCCCCAGTGATGATGCTTCGAACGGATAGACTGCATGAAACAGCTAGCAATGAGGTATACAACCGGATTGCCATATGCGTTTTCCAATGGATGGCAAGTTTTTTTTAATGTTTTACATCCTCTTTGCATCCGTAAGTGCAGTGGGACCGGGCCTGTAGTGCTTTACAACCCACTTCGTGGTTTAGAGAGTCAACATATTTTCCCCACAGTCTGGATCCTTGTTTTACTGACCATGGAAGAATGGAAGTGAGTCAACCTTGAACTGTCAGGATCGAACTCCTAGCAGTGGGCGGAGTTAGTTTGTAATAGCAATAGCACTTAGACTTATGTACTGCTTCACAGTGCTTTACAGCCCTCTCTGAGTGGTTTACAGAGTTAGCAAATGGCCACCAACAATCTGGGTCCTCATTTTACTGACCTCGGAAGGATGGAAGGCTGAGCTAGTTGAGATTGAACTTCTGGATAGAGAGGACCGCTGATTTGAAAAAGGGGTCAAGGAGGCCCATCTACATTAAGATTGAACAACCCTCTCTCTTGAGAGGGAGGGATACAACACCCCCTCTCTCCTGTTTACAACATAGTCCTTTCAGCAGTTCCAAGATGGTTCCACACCTATTTGCACTATTCATGTGACCCTGAAGACACAGATAAGCCTCCAAGTGGCTTCAATGACTCTCAGAGAGAGCTCTAATGACCAGAGGATTGCAAGGAATATCAATCCTTTCATCCTCCAACATTCAATCAGAACTGAAGAAGCTTCTTGGACGAGAAGCAAAATATCTTCAAGGAAAAACAAAGTCCAGTTGACTTTTGGAGAAGAAAAAAAGCACTCTTGGGACAGCCATGACCTGGATGACTGAGCATCTCCATAGACAGCTGCTCCAGATATTTTGGAGTTGCACCCAAGGCACCTATGACGATAGGTACTACTACCTTTGCTTTCTTCTTCTTATTATTATTATTGTCCATTTATTTGCCGCCCATCTCGTGGTTCAAGGCAACTCTGAGAGGCCAACAAAAATATTTTAGGTAGCTAGGTAATATGATTATGCCCTATTCACAAACTTTCCTGCTATCCTGATGAATTCTTGCTTGGTCAGTTGAGAACAAGCAATTTTCACAGCTTCAAAGACTGGCCTGTATCATGCGACTCCAGAAAATGATGGTGGCCTGGAAAGCAGGCAACCTATTTTTCTTAACAGATGCAGCAAATCATTGCTTATTATTTTTGTCTCCTTACAAATGTCTGTTTGATTATGTGCTGTTTATTGTCTGGACATTTCAACCATTAATTATGATTTAATAATTAAATTATTAATGATAGGTTGGCTGTAATAAAGCAGTCATTCATTTCTGCACTTGTTCATTCATTTGTTTTTGCATTTGTTCATTCATTTTTGCATTCCTCGATTCATTTTTGCACTTGTTCATTCATTCATACACTCCATTGGCCTTTAGAAGATCTGTACAACCTGGCTCTTTAGACCTTTATGCCTTTATATTTTGGTCTTTTTCCCTTCCCTCTCTATTTTTAGTTTTTTCTGGTTTTTTGCCTTTTTTCTATTATAACAGAATAACAGAGTTGGAAGGGACCTTGGAGGTCTTCTAGACTAACTCACTGCTTGAGCAGGAGACCCCATTCCATTCCAGACAAATGGCTGTCCAGTTTCTTCTAAAAAGCCTTCAATTTCTGAAGACAAGTCATTCCACTGATTAATTGTTCTAACTGTTAGGAAATTCCTTTTTAGTTCTAGCTTGCTTTTCTCCTTGATTGGTTTCCATCCATTGCTTCTTCTGCCTTCAGGTGCTTTGGAGAATAGCTTGACTACCTCTTCCTTGTGGCAGCCCCTCAGATATTGTAAGTCTGCTAGCACTGTCTCGTTTGTAGTGCTATTATTCTTAAAACTTTTAATATTATAGTAAAAACTGGACTCTTCCCTTAGGCTTTAGGGCTAGGATGTTAGTACCACCTGGTTTACAGTTTTGTCTTATGTTGATTGAGATGTGCTGGTTATATTTTACTTGGCATCTTTTATAATATTTTCAATTATTTATTTGTGTATAGTATGTATAGTTCTGTCCTTATGTATTATTAGATTACTAGCGTTATCTGATTTATTGAAATAAAAGTGACCAGGTTACAAGAATTATCAATCTGGAACTCATTTATCCTCCAGTAAATATAGGTGGAGATTATTGTAGTTTCTTTTTTGTGTGTGTGATTTTCTTCTGAAGCAGCAACATAGCAGCTTTTTTCACAGATAATGGAACAACTTGCAGGAAATTGTCTACAAAACCATCTACTGAACACTTATCCATCAGTAGCAAACCATTAAGACTTAACCTCAAATAATTTGATAGGATAGTACCAAATAATACAAATACTACTACTACAGTAATAATAGTAACAGTGCTTTCTCACATTTAAAGCAATGGCCATCCATAGATTAGCAATACAGGTCGTTCTTGACTTACAGCCATTCATTTAGAACCATTCAAAGGTACAACCCCACTGAAAAAAGAGACTTACAATTGGTCCTTGCACTTATGACCTTCGCAGCATCTCCCACGGTGACATGGCTGTGATTCAGACACTTGGCAACTAGAAAGGTTGCCGCATTTTTCAGTCATGTAATGGCCATTTGCTACTTTCCCAGAAAGCTTCCAACAAGCAAAGTCAATGAGGAAATCTGGATTTACTCAACTATCAGGGCAAAAAAAGGTCATAAAATTGGGTTTGACTCTCTTAATGACTACATGTCTTGCTGGTGGAAGTTCTAGTCCCAATTGTGGTCGTAAGTTAAGGACTATCTGTATTGTTGCCAACATTTGGGATAGAGGGATGGGGTAGAGAAAAGCAATCACATATCTATCTATTCAGGCTATACAAATAGTCCTTGGCTTACAACAGTTTGCTTAGTGACCATTCGAAGTTACAACGGCCCTGAAAAAAGTGACTTAGTACCATTTTTCACACTTGTGTGACCGTTGTAGTGTCCCCATGTTCAGGTGATTTACATTAAGTTGCTTGATATTAGTAGTTTGATTACTATATGAAATGGAATCAATTCTATTATTGGAGGGAACAGAAAGGGAGTTCGCAAAATGAATGATTCAACTGATATGTAACCGAAATGGTTTAGAATATATAAAGACCTCATGAATATAGATGTATATAAGTGCCCCTGTTGGAACCTGATTTGGAGGGGGGAGGCCGAGCAGCTGACAGGGAATGGGAATGTGGCTCCGTTGGCTGTGGAGTAAACTGGGGAAGGGCTCAGCTCGGTTGGGCAGAACAGGGAAGATGTAGAGCAAGGGAGAGGGAATTCAGAGGAAGACCCAGGCCTACCCCCTCTTCATCCTCGGGCACACAGGGAGGAATGGAGAAGGGAGCAACGTGGGTTGTGTGGCTTACAGGGGAGGAAAGGGCCCTGATTCCCTTCATTAGATGCAGCTGGGAACACAGTGTTTAAAAAGGGAAGCTGCATACAGCAACTTGTTAGGAGCAAATCATATCATCATCTGGTATTTTTAAGGGTTCTGTGTTCCTGTCATATTCCCAACTGTGTGTCTTTTGCTGTGCTTTCAAGTCTGCAATTCCTTCTCCTGCCCTGTCAAATTAATTACTGCAGTGAGGTTGCTTGGATTTTCAGTTACAGTTTGTGTGTACCTTGCTTTGGACTGAATTTTCTACATTTAAAGGCTGTTCCTAGGAGAGTTTTTCTCCAGATGAAGGTAACCTGGACACTGGGGGCAAAGTTGGAGATAATAAAGGGACTCTTCTTGTTTATTTGACTGTGTTGTCTTTGTGCCATGCCCTGGGTCATCACAATAAGATCTTGCATGAGATGTAAGGACAAAAAACATGTGTCAATGAAGTCCATCACGTTCAATGTTTTTAAGTATTGTAATAAATAAAATTTGTTTTTTAAAAAATACATTAAGTTGCTTGAGAACTGGTTCACATTTATGGTTGCAGTGTCCAGGGATCATGTGATCCCCTTTTGTGACCTTCAGACAAGCAAAGCCAATGGGGAAACCAGATTCACTTAACAACGTTAGATTTAGATTTAGAATAACTTTATTGTCACTTTGAATGTACACTAATTAACACACATTAAAATGAAATTTCATTGCATACAGCTCTCAAAGGGGTCACCACCTCCAATATACACTGCATAAACATGACAAAATAAATAAATACAAAATGATGCATATACTCCCATATATTATATGACACAGAAACAACCGTGCTACTAATTTAACAACTGCAAAGATTCACATCATAAATACAGCAAGAAAAGTCGTAAGATGGGGCAGAACTCACTTAACAAATTTCTCTCTTAGCAGCATTCTCTCTTAGAGTTGAGCTCAATAGGGGTCGCAATTTGAGGACTACCTGTATTTCAACCAGAGGCTCCTGGCAGCTCCATTTGTGTTTGTAGGCCAGTATCCATTGCAAAAGCTCTTTGCTGCAGTTACATAGCTGGCTGCACCTTGGTTGAGATCAGAGGAAAGATAATTGGGGAATGAAGAATTGTAGCTTGACAAGTGATGGGCTGATGCTAAATCATAAGCTTCATTGGCTCCGGAACAGGGACACCTGCCTATACGCCAAATGTTGCTAAACTGGTTGGATGGCAAGCTTAAAGCTTCACGGCACTCAAAAACTGCCAGTTATTCTCAGTCTTTTAGCCTAAAAAAATATCCAGGTGTTTGACATCAAAGGGTTAGAAAATTATTTCTTCCACATCAAGAGACCCCTTTTTCGTATTGTTGGAAGAGATATCCTTCTGGGTTCAGTGCCAAGTGGGGAAAAAGACACTAGAAACATGGAGGCTGTTTGGAAAGATGGTTTAATGGTGGACAGGATCACATGGCTTGGAGCTCTAAAGAAGGAAGGTCAAGAAGAAGGAAGAGCTGAGATGCTGAGAGTCCCTTGGTTTTATACCCTCTATTGAGATTTGAATTTGAGCTTGTATTCTGATTGGTTGTCAAACTCCCATGGGGTCATGCAGGGGCAACTTGTAGGCTGTCCTGAGTCCCAGGCTTGGTTGAGCCTTGCTGGATGATGATGTAATGAAAAGGCTTTAGGCAATTCCTATAGTTCTACCTGAGGATCTTTGTTATGTAAAATATTCTGGCCCAGACCTTAAAGGCCCACCTGACAAAAGTGGGGATGAGCTGCTGCTTCTGAGGTGAGTTTCTGCTTCTCGGTTTCTACTCTTTATAGGGGAAATATTCTGCTTTTTTAATATTTCCTAGAATATTTCAATTTTCTAGGAGAGGGGTGGGTGATAACTTTCTATAGTTTTTATCAAAGGTATTTCTTAAAGTAGCTTAATAGGGTAAGAACTGGTCCACGAATGAAGAAAATACCACCGGGATGCTAAGCTCTGATTCTGGATCTTATTAGATCGTCACATATGCTGACAATCTATCCTTTTTTTTTTAAAGTTGAACATTTATATGTACTAAACAAGGGTTTTATGTTTTGTTTAATGCTGTGTAGGAAGTTAGCACCCACCCTTCTCCTAGAAAAATGAAATAACCTAGAAAATATTAAAAAGGTAGAATATTTCCCCTAAAAAGAGAAGTAGAAACTCAAGATGCAGAAACTCACCTCAGAAGCTGAAGCTTACCCCATCTATTGGGTGGGCCATTAAGGCCTAGGCCAGAGTATTCTACATAACAAAGGTCTCTACCCATCTCACCACATGGCCTGGGAAGATTGCATCAGCCAGCACTCAGGTGAAGCCATGTGGTCCTGACAAAGCCTACAAAGTTAGCTAAGACCCCGGCCCAGGTCTGACAGCCAATGGGATACATTTCTTACACAGGAACAGGAAGCACTAAGGTGGGGCCCAATAGAGGGTATAAAACGAAGGGTCTTGCAGAATCTTGGCCCTTCTTTTCCTTCACCCAACATCTTGAAGCATGTGATCATCCTTTTCACTCTGGAGCTCCAAAGCATGTGGTCCTGTCCACCATTAAACCATCTTTCCAAACAGCCTCCATGTTTTCAGTGTCTTTTTCCCCACTTGGAACTGAACCCAGAAGGATAATTCTTCCAACATCTGTTTTCAGCTGGTGAAACAGACAAAAGTAGCAGTTTTGTGACACTTTTTCAAAAAAAAAGGAGAGTTGTGTGCCATCTATTGAACAGGACGGGAAACTAAGTAACCTTGGCAACTTTAAGATGTGTGGACTTCAACTCCCAGAATTCCCCAGTCTTGCAATGATCCTTTACTTTTGGCCTAATGTGTCCCATTCAAAACGGTTGTGCATGCCAGAATAAATCTTGTGTCCAACTATTAAAAAGGACTCAGATAGTCCTGGCCTATAAAAGGTACAAGCTGTTGCAACCGATGGAGGTTCGTTGCTTTGTCCCTTGATTAAGTCTTGATTAAGTCCCTTGATTAACCCGTGATTAAGTCTTGATTTTTGTGGCCTATCTCAGTTTTCTCCAATTGTTTATTATGCCACGGGGACTTTTGATGTTTCATCTTGCCTGCCAATATAGAGACAGATAGATCCTGGCTAATTCTACCAACCATTTAGATTTAATTTATGTTGGGGTAGGAGCCACAATTTTGCCAGGATTCCTGTTCATTAAGCTAGAGTTTCCAAAACTACAAGCCAGAATTGCAGAACATGGGAAGCTGGAATCAAATAAACCCCAAACAGCATTTGCACACACATACTAAACTAGGTCAGAGTTGGGATTTGTCCAACATGTTCAGTTTGCAAGCTCCAATCTGGGTCGGTCACTGGCACCAGAGGTTTCGTCTTCTGAGCTTTCGGACTTTTGCTGGAGCCCATCTTCAGGGATTCTGTAGAGATTCTCAGTCATCCAGGTCATGGTTGTCCCAAAGGTGTTTTTTCTGGAGGCAACTGGACTTTCTTCTTCTTTTCTTTGAAGAAGTTTTGCTTCTCATCCAAGAAGCTTCCTCAGCTCTGACAGGATAGATGGGAATGAAAGGATTTATATTCCTTGCAGACAGCTGGTCATTTGCATCCTTAGAGGGTCGTTGAAGCACTTGGGGGTTTATCTGTGTCCTCAGGGTCACCTGAGAGGTGCTCTTGGTTCCTGTAGTCACTTCCAGAGGAAAAAAAATGCAGACTACAGGAACCACTGGCACTACTCAGGTGTCCCTGAGGACACAGACAAACCTCCAAGTGCTTCAGAGGCCCTCTAAAAGGATGCAAATGACCAACTATCTGCAAAGAACATAAATCCTTCCATTCCTCATCATCCTGTCAGAGCTGAAGAAGCTTCTTGGATGAGAAGCAAAACTACTTCAAAGAAAAAAAACAAGAAATTCCATATTTTTCAGACTATAAGATGCCCCGGACTATAAGATGCACCTACCTTTTGGGGAGGAAAAAAAAAATGCCTCTGCCTCCCAGCAATTCGCCTCCTTGCAGCTTCAGCACAGCCTGATTTAGCACAAGGAGCTGATTGGCGGTTGGATCTGCCTCCCAGAATACCACCGATCAGCTGTTCCAGGTGTCAGGATGCCAACAAATCCACCCCCATTCAAATCATAAGTCTCTAGCTGCCTCTCTCAGACAAACAAAAAAATAGATTTATTAGGAGTGGCCATGTTGGTGTTAGCTGGATGCAGCTGATACTAAAATACATCATTCATTTCCCCCTTGGCCCTGGCCCCATGGATATATATTCTCCAATGGGATATATCCATAGCCAAGAGTCATCAATCATGTTCTCCAGTCATATTCTTGCACTCCAACAACTTTGGGCTGCCAGGACGATTATCTAGGCACTTGAGAAATGCACTGTTTTCCCCCTACTCCCTTTCTGCTGGCAGCTAAAAAGACCAAAGGAGTATCCTTTTAGTTGACACCAGGCTGCAGGGATCGCTGCCACCTATCGCTGCCTCTGCGTGCCCCATTTTTGCTTCCTTGCATCCCGTTTTTGGCTTCTGCACACCCTATTTTCAGCTTCCGGGGTCCTGTGATCTCCTTTTGCGACCTTCTGACAAGCAAAGCCAAGGGGGAAATAGGATTCACTTAACAATCGAGCTATGAACTTATCAACTGAAGTGATTCACTTAACAATGGAGGCAAGAAAAGGAACAATGCTCACTTAACAAATGTCTCACTTAAGAGCAGAAATTTTGGGCTCAGTCGTAGTCGTAACTCAAGGACTGCCTGTACTTTAGTCCAGGGTTAATTCCAGAGTGAGTTAAAAACAGGCTATTCAAAAGCAAACAGCCATCTCAGAATAGACACTGTGAGACAGGCAATCATGTCCTGTAATCAGTTACGGCAAGAAAAGAGCACAGTGTGGGATCGTATAATCTTCACAAGCTTAAACTTTCATGATCCTAATCAAACGTTTGGGCATTGAGACTTTGCAAAAATTTTATGTGCAGTAACTTCTCCTCACCCTCCCTCTTTTTAAAGTGTGTTTTGGAAAAGTGTCAGCATTTGGGACAGGGGTGGGCTTCAAAAATGTTAACAACTGGTTCTCGGCCTGGTTGCTCGGTGGGCATGGCCACAATGGGTGTGGCCTTCTTGCATCACGGTATGGAGGGGTCATTTTCACCCTCCTCGGGCTCCGGAGGCTTTCCTCAATCTTCCGGGAAGGCAAAAACAGCCTCCCTGGGGCTCCGGAGGCCCTTTGGAGGCCGGAAACGGCCTGTTTTCGGCCTTCCGAAACTTCAAGGAGGCCTGTTTTTCACCATCCCCAGGCTCCGGAGGCTTTCCTCGAGCCTCAGGGAGGGCGAAAACTGACTCCTCTGGCTCCAGAGGCCCCCTGGAGGCCAGAAACGAAGCTGTTTTTGGCCTTCCGGAACTTCTGGGAAGCCCTTTTTCACCCTCCTTGAACCTCCACGCGGGCTCTGTACTTCCCTGGGATCCAAAACGTGGGGACTCCTGGGAGGGGCAGGGCGAGGTGGGTGGGGCCAGCCAGGGGTGGGATTTGCCGGTTCACCATAAAATTAATTACCGGTTCAGGACATGTTCGCCTGAACTGGGGAGAACCAGTAGCAGTTCACTCTTGATTTGGGGGGTGGAATCCTGCAGATTTATGGTATACATCAGTCCCCATTTTGATGACGCTGCAGTCAAATGTTTTTAACCCAGACAGAGTACATGTAGATGTGCAGATAAATTTGTGTCTTGCTCTTTTTAGATGCTAATGAGTAGCCACAAAGGAATAATGTGTTTCAGCCTCTAACCTCATTTTGTTTTTCAGTTATCGATTAGGGCCATGTTTCTCAACCTTGGCAACTTGAGGATGGGTGGGCTTCAATTCCCAGAATCCCTCAGCTAGCCATGCTGGAAATTCGGGAGTTGAAGTCCACCCATGCTGGCTAAGGAATTCTGGGAGTTGAAGTCCACCCGCTTTCAAAATTGCCAAGGTTGACAAGTGCTGGATCAGAGACTGGTGTCAAGGTTCCGACTGATAAACCCAATCAAGCCAGTTTTGTGGTCCGCCGGCAGCCTGTGGAGATGGCAGCAGAATTGGACAGTGGGGAAGAACATGGGCCAGTCTGGGAGTCTGGGGAGGACTCGGATGATGGTCCTGCGTCCGATACAGAGATTGGGGCCAGGGCCATCTGGGAGCTATATGCTGACTCTGGAGCCTCCAGAATCTGACAGCAGCGAGGCAGAGGAACAAGGGGAGCCTGTTCCCAGTGGGTATGTGCGCAGAGCTGCCAGAAGGCAAGAGCAGTTAACACAAAAGGGGCAACTCGGGAGTAAGGCTTGGAGGTGATTGCCCCTCCCATAAGATATAAAGGATGTGCAAAGGGACAGGAATCTTTGCAGGAAGCAATGTTGTTCAGTCTGGTCAGTTTGGAACCTGAAAGCTCCATGGTGAATTTGTGCTCCATTTGGTTTTGAAAGACTAATTGTTACTTCAGTCGTTGGCAGCATTTCAAGTAAGATAAAGGTGCGTTCTTATCAGACTTCTCCTGAAGGACTTTGGCAGACTTCCATAGGACTATTTATAACTGGTTGAGACTCATTTCTGGCTGTGAATGACAATAATTCACAGCCATTGAACTAAAATAAAAGGGTTTGGGATTTGTTGGTGTCCCAGGAAGTCTTGGTCAGAACAGCCAGTAAAGCTAAGACAATCCAATCTCTTAATGCGAATTTTATTAAATACATCATATCGGTACAGCCAACAATGCAAAATCAACTCTACCTAATTCCTGCAGTTTTCGCATCGTTAAAAGAACAGTTTCCTCCCTCCATCCCATTCGTGCAGGTTACGTTGGTCAACTAGATGTCCTGGTATTGTTATGGGAAACTGTCCAAGTCGAACATCTGGTTAGATGACCTTGGTTCCCAAGGGACTATTTCTTGTTGTGGCTTGGAACTGGCTTTTCAAATCTGCCCTTCCCTCCCCGCTGGTTCTGTGGGCAAGCTGAGAAGCCAAAATGCCTGTAACAGTGCAACCACATAATCACGCTTCAAATTTAACAACTGGTTAGCAAGAGTGTTGTATATATTTTGTATATATTAACCAGGCTATCAAATTGGTCTTTGCTGCCCAGATCTTTAAGCCTCACAATGGGTACCAGTTTCACTGTCTGACTTCAACTCCCAGAATTTCTAGTATGGCTGACTAGGGAATTCTGGGAGTTGAAGTCTGCCCATCTTCAAATTTCCAGGATTGACAAGTGCTGGATTAGAGACTGATTAGTGAGACTGTTTATATTCTTGGGATCTATTAATCAGGATGTCAAAGTGGCCTTTTCTGCCCAGCTCTTTAAACCTCACAATGGGTAGCAGCTTACCAGGCACAAAAAGCAAAGCGCGAACAGACCGTTTCTTGGTTTCCAGACTGAAAGCCCAGTGTAGGAAATAAGCACCCACCCCTCTCCTAGGAAAATGAAATATTTTAGGATAGACTAAAAAGGCAGACTCTCAGTTGTTAATCCTTTCTTTTCTCTTAGTTTTTGAGAATCTGTCTGGATGAAATCCTTTTGCCAAGTTTTCAATGGTTGCATTCTGTTTTTCTGTGTATTTTGTGGTACAGGCAGTCCTCAATTTACAACAGTTCACTTAGTGACCATTCAAAATGACAACAGCACTGAAAAAAATTGGCCATTTTCCCCACTTATGACCCTTGTAGCATTTCCATGGTCATGTGATTACATGCCGATGCTTGAAAACTGACTGACATTTATGATGGTTACAGTATCCTGGGGTCACATGATCACCTTTTGTGACCTTCTGACAACCAGTCAGTGGGGAAGCCAGATTCACTTAACAACTGTATTACTAATTTAACAACTGCAGTGATTCGCTTAAGAACTGTGGCAAGAAAGGTCGTAAAATGGGGCAAATGTCTCACTTAACTAATTTCTCACTTAGCCACACAGATTTGGGGCTCAACTGTGGTTGTAAGTTCGGGACTATCTGTACTCTATGTTGCTGCTTCAAAATAATAGGAATATTTATTTGGTAAAGAAAAGAAATAAAAAAAATAAAATTATACTATTGTAATATATCATTATGTTATTCTGTAGAGTTCTTAGTGCTTTCTGAGCCTATTGGCTTGTAGACATTTCCAGCTATCAATGGTGGGATTCAAAAACTTTTATTCTTGGTTCTGAGGGCGTGGCTTAGCGGGTGTGGCAGGGGATGGATATATTGCAAAATCCCATTCCCTCCCCACCCCACTAACCTGCTTTCCAGCTCCGTTCTCCTGTGCAGGGCAACAAAAGAAGACCCAGCCGATCAGCTGGTACTCGGGAGGCAGAGAAGAGATGGGGACAGGGCAAATCAGAGATGACATTTGCCAGTTCTCTGAACCATTCAAAATTTCTGTTACCAGTTCTCCAGAACTGGTCAGAATCTGCTGAATACCAACCTCTGTCAACAATGCAATATCATCATTATCATCATCATCACTGTGAGTTCAGCTTACCATGCCAGTTTTGGTGAAGATGTGTTTTCCCTCTTTATGGTTCCTTAATTATTGATTTCTGCCCACTTGTTTTTCTGGCACTGATCCCTGCTTATCTGAATGTTGGCTGCCGGAGAGGATTTTGTTCTTTTCCTAGTTTTTTTTTTAATTGACTTTTTTGAAAGGTATGTAAATGTGGTTTATCCCTTTGTGTCTAGCGATGGTTGATTTATTGAATGCCATGCTTCCAGGCATTGCTTAGCATGCTTGGCTTGGTGTAAAATGCTAAAACTGTGACTGAGTCTGTCTATGTGTGTGTGGTGAGATTAAGGAGTTTTTATGGTGTCTTCTGACTGGTAGCTGGATGTGCTCTGCTAGTTTTCTGCCTACTTATTCTGCCACCTTTTATTATTTTTACAAATAACTCAAGTTGGCAAATATACCTAATACTCCTTCCTCCTCCTATTTTCCCCACAACAACCCACAATCAGAGTCTGCCCTAAAATCACTCAGCCAGAACTCCTAGCCTCCTGGTGATTGACCCAAAGTCACCCTGCTAGCTTTCATGCCAAAAGCTAGACTAGTCTAGACCTCAGAGTCTCCTGGTTTCTAACTCAACTGGCTCTCTTATTTTTATGGTTTTTACATCTTTGTGAGGGACATTGTGGCGCAGTGGCTAAGACGCTGAGCTTGTCAATCAGAAAGGTCGGTGGTTTGGCGGTTCAAATCCCTAGCACTGCATCATGGAGTGAGCTCCCCTTACTTGTCCCAGCTTCTGCCAACCTAGCAGTTCGAAAGAATGTAAAAATACAAGTAGAAAAATAGGGACCATTTTGGTGAGAAGGTAACAGGGTTCCATGCACCTTCGGCGTTTAGCCATGCCGGCCACATAACCACGGTGACATCTTCGGACAGCGCTGGCTCTTTGTAACAGAGATTAGCACCTCCCTCTAGAGCCAGATACGACTGGCATGTATGTGCGGGAGGAAACTTTATATCTTCATGATTCAGTGTTGCTTGAACCCAGCCATTGTCTGCTAGGAGCCATACTTTAGCGCAAGGGTGTCCAATTCATGTCGTCACAGTGTTGTCAAGTGACATATCAGGACTTTCCTCCCCTTTGCTAAACGGGCGTGGGCAGCATGGGCAGCACATGAGACATCTGGCCCATGACCTGCGAGTTTGACAGCCCTGCTTTAGTGAATCTGGCTCTGCCTTTTAAGAGGTACATAAAGGGGATAACATAGAGCAGGTGTGCCTTTCTCACCATGCCTTTGAAAACATATAACGGCTGAATTTATTGTGATGTCATAGAGAAACTTGTGATGTCAAAAAGCATCTTAATGTAACCAATTAAAGGTAAAGACTCAGTTTATGCTGTTGTTGGTTTTCTGACAGTGGTGAGCTGCTGCCGGTTCACACCAGCTCGCCCGTACTGGTAGTTACAACCACTGGTTGGGCTTGCCCACCCTCCCAGGTGCTATCCCGTCCTATATATCAATAGTTGCCAAAGGTGGGCCGGGGACCACTGTTGGTCCGTAAGAAAATTTTGGTGGTCCGCAGAGAAATGTCCCCTGACAAGCAATTAATCCAGGCTGCACAGGAACACAAGGCTGTACCACCAACATGGCCCGCTGGCCCCCACCCTTCAGCCGAGCACAAACCTTGAGTAGAGCCACATGAGCTGGAACTGGGGTGGCTTGCTGATGTTCATGAGAAAGTTGGTCCCGTATTTCAGAGCTGCAGTAGTCACAGGACTGGCCTGTGCACCGGCCTGCCATGGATGAGCTACTCCGGGATGACCAAAGGGCCAGTCTTGTGACTACTGCAGCTCTGGAATATGGGACCGGCCCCTGATGGGGTTGGAAATTTCTGCCGTAGAGGACTGGCACATGTAATGTGCAAATTTGCAGGTGGTGCAGCGTGCAAAAAGCAGCGCATCCCTCGCCGGCCAGGATGAGGTAATGGTGCTGTTGCAGCAAAAGTGGGGGTGGCACAGCAGACCGAAGCAGCGATGGAGGTGGCTGGAAGGAAGCATGGATGGCATTCGCTCACTCATATTTTTGGTGAACTGGTTGTTAAAGTATGTGCAGCCCACCTGTTGTCTGATCAGAATACACAAGTTTTCTGCCTTTTTTTTTTTTTTTAAACTTACCAGTCCATCTTGCAATGTTGGGATTTTAATTCAGTCCATCCCTGGATTTTAAAATTCAGAGTTGACACAGTGCTGACAATCTAAAAAGAGATTCTTCTAGTAATTCCGATGCTGTACAGGTAGTCCTCGACTTACATTTGTTCATTTAGTGACTGTTCTTGGTAACGGGCATGTCTTTACAATTGTTGGTGTCCTGGGGTGATGTGGTTGCCATTTGCAACCTTCCCAGCAGGGTTCCACAACCAAAGTCAATGAGGGAAGCCAGCTTCACTTAATGACCGCATGCTTCATTTAACAACCATGGCAAAACAGTCATAATATTGGGCACAACTCACTTAGCCAACCATTTTTCTTTGAAAGACAGATTCTGGTCCCAGTTGTGATCATAAGTCAAGGGTTACCTGTATTTTGTTTTGCATGGATTTTAATATTTAATTATCCGTAGCGCAAGACAGACTCAACGTAGAATTTTTGCTGTGCCGTGTTCCTTTTTAGAAGTTTTACCAGCCGGACTGCTGGTGCACTGTTACTTCTTGGAAAGCAGGACACACTTCCTAATGATAAGACTCCCTTATTATTCTCTGAAGTGCTTTTAAGTAATAACTGAGGTCCTGCAGGATTATAATTTGACAAGCTTCTAGTTTTGAAGCCGAAAATATACATATAGCTTCATTAGTTCATACCGTCTGAGATCTAAGATATTGCAGAAGCCCATAACAGTGCTGATATGAACAGAAGAACATGTACAGAAAAGTAAAGTCTTACACTTAGGCAAGAAAAACCATAAGTACACATATATACTGGGTGAAACCAGGCTCAATAGCAGTAACTGGGAGAGGGATCTTGGAGTCTCAGTGGACAACCAGCTAAATAGGAGCCAGCAGTGTGCAGCAGCAGTCAAAAAAGCTAATGCAATCCTAAATTGCATGATCAGAGGAATACAATCGAGATCAAGTGAGGTACTAATACCACTCTATAAAGCCTTATTAAGATCACACCAAGAGCACTGCATCCAGTTTTGGTTACCACACTATAAAAAAGACATTGAGACTCCAGAAAAAGTGCAGAGAAGAGAAACCAGGATGATTAGGGGACTGCAGACTAAAACATCGAGAATGGTTACAGGAACTGGCCTTGGCTAGTCCAGTGAAGAGAAGCACCAGGGGAGACAGGATAGCAGTCTTCCAATATTTGAGGGGCTGCTACAAGGAGGAAGGGGTCAAGCTATTTTCTAAAGCACCCAAAGGCCAGACAAGGAATAATGGATGGAAACTGATCAAGGAGAGATCTAACCTGGAAATAAGGAGAAACTTTCTGATAGTGAGAACAATCAACCCATGGAACAGAAGTTGCCCTCAGAAGTTGTGGGAGCTTCATCACTGGAGGCTTTCAAGAAGAGATTGGACTGCCACTTGTCAGAAATGGTGTAGGGTGTCCCGCTTGGGCAGGGAGTTGGACTTGATGACCTACAAGGTCCCTTCCAACTCTGATTATCTGTTATCTGTAGCTCAGGACTGAACTGTGGGGTTCTTGATGCTCTCTGAGCTTGGTTGCTTTGTTGCAGATGTTTCATTACCCAACAAGGTAATATCATCAGTGCTAGAAGGGAGTGGGATTTGCAAACTGATGGATTTGCAAACCTAGCTGGGTAATGAAATTTCTCTAAAACTACCAAGCTCAGAGAGCATCAAAGGACCCCACAGTGCTATTTTCAAAAGCTCGTCCTCAGTATTAAGTACTCCCCGCAGACTGCCAGAATTGGGACCACAAGAAAACCTATTGGGAATAGTCAAGTTTAGAGGTTCATGGTTTTGTTCATACCTCCTAATACTTTGTTTCTCCATAACATTTTGCTTCCTGGTGGTGCCGTGGTTAGAATCCTGCACTGCAGGCTAACTACTGTCCACAGCCTGGAGTTTGAACCTGAAGGGACTCAAGGTTGACTCAGCCTTCCATCCTTCTGAGGTCAGTATAATCAGGACTCAGATTATTGGGGCAGCAATATGCTGACTCTGTAAACCACTTAGAGAGGGGTGTAAAGCACTATAAAGCGGTATATAAGTCTTAGTACTATTGCTATTGCAGTATAACTCTGCCCGTTGCTAGGAATTCAATTCTGATGGCTTAAGGTTGATTCAGCCTTCCATCCTTCCGAGGTTGGGAAAATGAGATTGTTCCATTCAGTGACACAAGAGCTGTGGTGGTGCAGTGGTTCGAATACAGTACTGTAAGCTTCTTCTGCTGACTGCCAGCTGCCAGCAGTTTGATTCTCACCAACTCAAGTTTGGCTCAAGCCTTCCATCCTTCTGAGGTTGATAAAATGAGGACCCAGATCGTTGGGGGCAGCATGCTGACTCTGTAAACCCCTTAGAGAGGGCTAAGAAAAGTGCTATGTGGCAGTACATTAGCCTAAAAGCTTCTTTTGGAAGTCAATATGCTTTCAGTATCCTAAACCTCATCAACCTTCCCAGTTCAGCGTCTCCAAATACATCCTATGCTCACCCAATATTTGAATCATTGATGCAGAATTTAGATACATGAAAGGGAAGTGATTAATAATTATTCTGCTCCATCCTGAGCTGATTTCCCTCCCTCCTTCCTTCTGAATGTTGTAATTTTAGAATGGGTAACATGAGTAGGTGGTGAGGGTTTTTATCTCCTCTAGCATTCATCTAAGCCTGGGGGGGGGGNGGGGGGGGGGGGGGGGGGGGGGGGGGAACGGAGAGAAATTTTTCTGCCGGTTCTCCCACACAAAAGCTGAGCATGAAAATGTGTTCCAAGAAGCAAGGGTGAAGTGTTTCAGACCTGTACTTATGCCACCGGTAGCACTGAAGCAAAAAAAAATAAATCTTTCTACGCTTCTCTTTTAGAGCTACCAGAAGTGCGAGAAACACACTACCCACTCATATTTTATTAATAGATTACATATCTTACCATTCTTTTTTAAAAAAAGTTCATAGCAGCACAGGGCACAAAAATTGTTATACTCCAGAATTAAAAAGAACTGAGGAGATGTGAATGAAGTTTATGAAGACGTCTTTCTCCATCTTGCAAGGCAACCACGAAGGACGAAACCCCCATCTTTGCTTCAAAAGCAGAAGGTGCAAAAGTCTCCCCCCCCCCCAAAAAAAAAGGTTCTGTTTTTTTTTNCAAAAGTCCCCCCCCCCCCCAAAAAAAAAGGTTCTGTTTTTTTTTCTGTTAGGGTTTGGTGATGGATCCTTCTCGGATGAGGAAGTCGTAGATCTTCCTGGTCTTGTTCACGTCGATCTTGATCAGGGCCCGGGCCTGGGCTAGTCTCAGGCCTCCTTGTTTGTGGCACTCGTTGACTAAGGCGGCTTTGTACTCTAAGTATGCTCCAGGGACCAACCGTACGATTTGACAGAGCTAGGAGAAAGCATTCCTGGTTAGTCATGTGTCCCACGTACCCATCAGCCATTTCTCTTCATTTTCTTCCTCTCTCCCATCTTCACTGAGACTGCATCTGCTTAATAACCCCTCACTGTCCATTCTACCTCTGTGTTTCTCAACTTTAGCAATGTTAAGATTTGTGGGCTTCAATTTGCAAAATTCCCAAGCCAGCATCGTCACCTTCTCCTGTCTACTTCCTCCCTTTCTCCCCATTTCTGTAAGACTGCACCTGAAGTCTAATCTATCAATATTCGTTCGAGATCAAAGATTCCCAAACGTGACATCTTCAAGATATGTGGATTTCAACTCCCAGAATTCCCCAGCCAGCATCATCCCTTCCCCAAGGTCACGTGGTTGCATTGGGGACACTCGGCAAGCATATCATGCTGGTGGCCATTTACAGCACCCTGCAGTCACATGACCACAATCGATGTTTTTGCTGGAAACTGGCATTTACTTCTGGTTTCTGACAAAAATTGTCCCACAATTAACAATGGGTCTGCTTAAGGTTGTGGCATTCACTTAACAATTGCTGCAAAACACATACACATACATTCAAAACATCTGGTCTCCTTAACAGCCAGGAATTCTATTTCCAAAATTGGCTGTGTTGGAAACTTTGCTTCAAATATAGCTCGGCATTCTAACTCAAGAGACCAGTGGTGCCTAATGCAGGATCACTGATAGGTGCCAATCAGGCCATCTCTTCACACACACACACCCAATAATAAGACCAGTTAGTCCCTTTTTAGTTTACCTTTTCATAAACCTGGCTCTGCTCAACTCTGAAAAGCAACAATCTGTGGAATGTCTAAGGAGATTCTCAGTCATCCAGGCCATGGTTGTCTCAAAGGTGCTTTTTCAAGAGGCCACTAGACTTTCTTGGTTTTTCTCCTTGAAAACTGAAAAGCTTCTTCAGTTCTGATTGAATGGTGGTGAATGGAAGGATTGATTATTCCTTGGTGTCGTTGTTCCATTCCCCACCATTCGGTCAGAACTGAAGAAGCTGCTTGGATGAGAAGCGAAACGTCTTCAAAAGGAAAAAAACCCACAGAAAGTCCAGTTGCCTTTTGAAAAATCACCTTTGGGACGATCTCTGGAATGAAGTATGCAGACAACAGGCTTACATGCTCGACATTAATTATATAACAAGTCCTTTGCGTCTTCTGGAGGCTGAAGTAGGAGCTTATGAATCTGCCCTTCGCCTTAGTAATGCCAGAATAGTACCAGCAGATGCTAAAAACTCCAGCTCTTTTCCTAAGTTCCCAGTGCTATAATGAGTGCAGTGGAGACACCAACTGTCCACTTTTCTCCCTTTACATCAATAAGAAAATGCTCTGATCTAACCCATCAGAAGAAAACAGCAACCACCAAAGAAAGTGAAACTTCTGTCGAGGCTGCAAGAACCTTGTAGATGAAGAACGTTCACCTAGGATACTGAGAGACATGAAAAATATCGGCTGAACTTGTCTTGAAGATTTGGGAGACTTGGGGGAAAAAAGGCAGCTAGTCTCTTCCTTTCTTGAGGAAGGAAGAAAAACAATCCAAAATATGACCATCTCATTATCTTAAGGCAGTGTTTCTCAACCTTGGGTACTTTAAGATAGATGGACTTCCCCAGCCAGCCATGCTGGAAATTCTGGGAGTTGAAATCCACCCATGCTGGCTGGGGAATTCTGGGAGTTGAAATCCACCCATGCTGGCTGGGGAATTCTGGGAGTTGAAGTCCATCCATCTTAAAGTACCCAAGGTTGAGAAACACTGTTCTAGAATATTTTTTGCCTCATGGAATTTGTTTTGGCTGGGGAATTCTGGGAATTGAAGTCCATCTATCTTCAAATGACTAAGGTTGAGAAGGTCTTCTATTCAGGAATTCAGGGAGATGAAACAAACTTTCAATATTTTAAAGGCTCTTTCTTTTTTATAAAACCTGCATTCCTTCCCATTTGTGCACACAAAATTCTTTCTTCTAATTGTACTGTGAGTCTTTGAAAATAAAAATAACTGAATCTATGAGTGTGGCAGGGAAAATACTTAGGCCTGTATTTGTTCCTAGAGCTGGCATTTCCAGCGGCCACTTATACACACATGTATTGTGTGATTAGGGCTAATGGCACAAACTCCATCAGGCAATGCCAGCATTTCAGCTGACCTGCATTTGCAGGCCGATCCCAGAAAACAATGGTGGTTTCCTATGAAATAGTGATGGAAAAGATTACACAAGCAGGAAATAGGCAGCATATTCCCTGCATGAAGATTTGCATAACTATCAGTCACTGCAGGAATTTGGGGCCACAAACACTTTGTTGAGGTACACTCTATGCGGTTTTAACGAGACCAAAAGTAATTTCACATGAGGGTCTTGGCAACCAGTCTCTGAATCCAGTTACCTCTTTTTCCTTCTCGTTCAGTTTTTCTGTTCCAGGGAGACCGGTGAGGTTCAACGGAGGGGCGCTTCTTCTACCTATGGAGAGATAAGACCACCAGCTCTGATTAGGAGTCAGGATTTGAAGAACCAGCTCTTTCAATTAGACTAGACTAGACTAGACTTCTTTATTGGCCAAGTGTGATTAGACACAAAGGAATTTGTCTTGGTGCAAATGCTCTCAGTGAACATAAAAGAAAAGATACATTCATCGAGAGTCAAGAATCATCAGGTGCAACACTTAATAATAGTCATAGGGTGCAACAAGCAATCAAATCATACAAGGAAACAGTCAGTTAGGATACAAGCATCAAGGTCACAGTCATACAGTCACAAGTGGGAGGGGATGGGTGATAAGGAGTGATGAGAAGATTAACAGTAATAGTTGTGCAGACTTTGTAAATGGTTGGACAGTGTTGAGGGAATTATTTGTTTAGCAGAGTGATCGCTTTTGGGGAAAAACCATCTTGTGTCTAGTTGTTCTGGTGTGCAGTGCTCTATAGTGTCATTCTGAGGGAAAGAGTTGAAACAGTTTATGTACAGGGATGTGAGGGGTCTGTAAATATTTTCACAGCCCTCTTTTTGACTCGTGCAGTATACAGGTCCTCAATTGAAGGCAAGTTGGTAGCCATTGTTTTTTCTGCAGTTCTAATTACTCTCTGGCGTCTGTCTTGTTGGGTTGCAGAACCAAACCAGACAGTTATAGAGGTGCCGATGACAGACTCAATAATTCCTCTGTAGAACTGGATCAGCAGCTCCTTGGGCAGTTATTTTCCTCATGGATGCTGGTGGATTAGAAGGGGAAGTGGGAGAGGTGACAGTGTTAAAATGGTGGTGGATAGATCTATTAGATCTATTGTGCCCACTGTTTTCACCAACTCTGGGCCTGCTGTGAGACTGCCATAAAAAGTTAACTCTGGGATGCGCAACTAGAATTACCAATGTATCTGTGTGGGGAAGAAACCCAATGTTTTTCATGAAAGCAGCCTCTTGCTATGTGGCAATGGACGAACCTGAATGCCATTAATTACCAGTAATCCAGAGCTGTGGTGACCTAATGGTTAAGAGTGCAGTATTGCAAGCTAACACTGCTCACAGCCAGGAGTTCGATCCTGACTGGCTCAAGGTTGACTCAGCCTTCCATCTTTGCAGAGGATCCAGATTGTTGGGGGCAAGATGCTGGCTCTGTAAACCACTTAGAGAGGGGAGTAAAGAACTATGAAGTAATACACAGTTTCACCAAAAATACAATGTACCCTGAAAGTAAGTCCTAGCTTTATGTTTACATGTGCTCCCAATATAAGCCCTACTCTCAAAATAAGCCCTAATTAAGATCCTGCCTACTCCAGAGTGCATGGGTAAAAATAAAGTCTCTGTGTGTGTGTGTGTTTGTGTGTAGCCAGGCCAAGCACACCCCAACACCTACCTTGCCAGCCCATTTCTTCTGCAGCCAGCAAGGCCAGCAAGGCTTTCCTAAAGGGCTCTGTAGCTGATGACAAAGCTCCGGATCGATCCAGAGCAATGTTATTGGCTGCAGAGGCCTTCAAGAAAGCCTTGCTGGCCACAGAAAAAAAAAACTTCCTGAAGGCCTCTGACAGCGAAAAGGAGGCCAAGGGTGACGGGCGCATGTGAGGTTAGTCAGTGGATGACATCCCCTGAAAATAAGACCTGATGTCTTTTTTGGTGGAGATATATATA
>BHFT01036445.1:0-10355 GCA_004320025.1 Laticauda laticaudata | reverse complement strand
TGTGCTTTTAAAGTTGTAGCAACATTTTGGCAGAATCTCATCTGCCATCATCAGGCTTCTGTATTGTGTTTGTCTGATGAGACAAACATAATACAGAAGCCTGATGATGGCAGATGAGATTCTGCTGAAACGTTGCTACAACTTTAAAAGCACAACCATGATGACATGGGAAAATACCCAAACAAAGCTGAATAATATATGTATATATATCCAGAATAAATGTGTGCACTTTCAATAATATGTATACAACATAAATTAAAGCACATTATTTTACTATCTAAACCAAGTATTTTAAAAAAATAAAAATAAATTCAGAAGAAAGTATATTCTGTCACTTATCTAATTTGAGCATTTCAATAATTATTAAATTAATAATAAATAAATTAATATTAATAAACATACACGAACAAATACTTACAAGAAGAGTTTTGCTTCAATTCTATTCTTTCATTTTATTTTTTTCTCTTTTCTCCATTTTTCTCAGGAACAATGTTTTTGCAATCACTGAAAAAATGATCTGTCCCACATTCTGAAACTTCCATCAGCCTTGCTTCCTTTATTAATTCTACACAGCTTTTCATCACAAACACAATCTAATCAACCTGCTTTTCAAAGTGGATGCCTCCCTGCATTTAAATGGGGTTAAGTTTAAATAACATAATCAAAATTGTCCTATACACAGATATTTATAATTTTTTCTTATTTATTTACTTAAGCATTTCTGTAGTTGCCCAATGTCATGCTATGAGACTTTGAGCAGTATACCAAATGAACTGAAAACTCTAATCAATCAATCTAAAAATAATTTCATTCAAAGTGTACTAAAATAGTAGAATGTCAATCAAAACAGAAATCTTCATCAATTGTGGGCTCAATTCATAAAGAGATCAGGACTTTTTCTCTCATCAATTCACAAGAACAAAAACAACATTTTCATTCAGAATATTATACCTTTAAAAAAAAAACTCATTACTAGGTCTTTCACTATCACTACTCACTGAAATATAACAAGTAATTATTACTAATCTATGAATTCCTCATTTCATATGTGGACTAAATAGGATGACATGAATTCATAATTTCTGATGTGCATTCCAGCTTTTTAAATTTAGAATTAAATGTACCGTATATACTCGCATATATGCCGACTTAGAACGCTTTTTTTTTTTTTTTCAAATTTGGGGGTCGGCTTATAGGAGCATAAATCTGATTTTTTTTTAATAACCACCTTTATATGGTGCTGAGAGGGCCCGAATCCCTGGTTCAGCCAGCGGTTATTTCAGTCTGGTGGATTCAATGACCACTTGGAAGGAAAATCCCACCTTCTCCCTCTCGTGGGCCGTGCCTCGATTTGTGCCGGAGCAGCGACTTAGCAAGGCGGCTTCCCGCGATGAGAGTCTTGGCTCTCGCACTCCCTGTCAGCTGCCCTTAGCAGCCCTCGCCTCAAGTAAAATGTGCGCGAAGTCGGGCGCCAATTTTTCTCCCTGGATGGACGATGAGCCGCAACTTTTGCCCTACCACCTTTTCCCTCTGGCTTCACTTCTGCTGTTCAGAGAAGTCACACCAAAGCCCTGTCCTCCCAGAATCTTTCTGACGGTGAGCCTTGGTCTTGGCCCATCTTCACAGGGTGTTGAGCTCGGCGGTTGATCGCCACCGTGTTGCTCAGAACAGGATACCTGACAGATCGAAGTTAATTGGGGAGGGGTGTTTCTGTGCTGGGATCTACTCGAAAATAGTTATAATTTACTTGTTCCCATTTCTTGGGGAAATGTCGGTAATTACACCATCGTAATTACGCCATCTCCAGATTTTTTTTCATGGGTCTCCAGATTTTCCTTTATCAGGGATTGAACACCATGGTATTTGGGGGTCGGCTTATATGCGAGTTTTTGCAAAAATTTCTCATTTTGGGGCAGTTTTTTAAGGGTCGGCTTATATGCGAGATCGGCTTATATGCGAGTATATACGGTATACTCTTGCCTCAATGTTTGCATTCTTGAAGTCCAAAGTGTAAAGCCACCATCAATCAGACTGATCCCATCCTTGCTGCTAGCTTGAGAGTAAATTAATCTGATTACATACACGTACACATCCTTTTCATAATAAATATTTTTTTAAAAAATAGTTGCATCTATTTGTCTATGAAATTTGCTGTGGTTTTCAACATGAATTTTAAAAAATATTTTGCATCTCAGTTGTTTTAAAGACATTTTTCCCCTCTACATTTTCTAGTGTTCCTTATTTAGACTGCAAGGTTCAATTAACACATTAGCCGGTAATTGATTAATTAAAAGACTGAAGTTCTCTGTTTAGTAGTGTTGACATATTCCCTTAGTGTTTTACAGTTCATTAACATCTGGTTATAACATAGAATGCCTTAAGTGATGTTTGGGGTTTTTTGCTCACCTTTTCTCCCAACTTACAAGGAGTAATGAGAGGTCAAACAATGTCCTTTGTATTATTCAGTTTTTAATTAGTTAAATTACAGTTTTGTCAAAATACTTTCTAAACTCTGAATTCTTCTAAGTTTATCTTAAATAATGATATAATATTTCTCACAAACAGTTAATGTTTCATTTTCGCCCCCACTTGTCTGCTGCAGAGTCCTTGAATTGCCAATTCATGTTATAGAAGGGAATGGTGAGCTAAACTGGTGCAAAAACTGGTGAGTCTCAATTTACGCAGGCAAGAGATCACACCCAAATAATGAAGAAGCATACTTTTATAATCATCCTTCCTACCCTCTTCAGCTTATGCCACATCATTCCTTTCCAGGCCCAGTTGATAGGCCCAGTCTGATCACAAGCTTTCCGACCACGTATAATCTATTATCACCCCTAAATGTTAAAAGTTAGTCAAGACTTTATTGTCACCCAAGCTTGCTAAGCATTCACACACACACACACCTCATGTCCCCCTTATCGGTTTCCCTCTTTCACAAGATTTGCCACACAACTATGGGAAAGGAAATTTCCCAAGTGAAAGAAGCATTTTAGATAGAAAAACATCAACGTAGGTTTGGGTTAGAAACATTCTCAGCCTGCCCATGGTTGGCTTGACTATTTTCTTTGTTCATAGAGGCTTGAGAACAGTTAAAATGCTACAGTGTATTAATGTATACATTAATACATTATATTTAATATTTAAGTGTACCAACATGCCTACCGTCCCTCTTACTGTCCCCATTTATCTGTATTTACATCCTTTGTTCCTGTTTATGTTTATACTTATACTTGTTATCTTGTACATGTTTGACAAACAAATAAATAAAATAAATGCTTTCCTGTCAGTCCTAGTCTCCAAAACAGAGGCCTTTTCTTGAAAGTTAAGACTTAAGGGATATTATCAGCAATACAATTGAAAAGGAAATTTAAACATGGGTCTACCTTGGATATGTAGTTCATAAGCTATATGCTGGTCCATATAATGGAAAATTATAACTTATAACATGGTATCCCACAATATCACCCTGGCTTCTATTCCACCTATGTATTCCAAATGTATTATATGTATTATATCTTCTTAAATACATTTTTTCTGTGAAGATGCCAAGATCTGAATTGATTCTTTCATTCCAATTCCCCTGTGCACATGTTTCACAATCTTATTACTATCTTCTTTCTTTCTGAAAGCGTATCATCCAAACATTTACATAATTCAGGGTGAAGGTCCATTGATAATTCCTACCTGAATCTATCTAGACTATTTCCACCAAAAGATGGGGTAAGACAACACCTCTGTATTCTAGCTGCCGATTTTTCTAACTGGTAACCAATACAACCATTCAGGCTGCCTCATCTTGCAATCATCACTCTCCAATATTAGCAATTCGAGCCATGCTGTGTGCAGACAATGTAGTAATTTTATCAGTCTCCTAGGTGGGAATGAGAAGGGCATTGAAGTGTTGGCTTCCTTTATCTAAAAGAACAACCTGTAGCAAAAAAACCTAAGGCACTAGTGTTTGCACAACACAACAGATAGAAAATTAACAGGACCCCAACAGAGCAAGTACATACTTATAAATATCTTCAAGTGCAGTTTCAGGTTCTCTTATCAGGAAAATGTGGCCCAAGGTAGCTCCACAGCTGCCTTAAGATTCTTCTATTCAAAGAGGGAAGGTTTTACTCCTGCAGCTTGCAAGGTTTTTCTTGCTAAGGTAATCTCTCTGCTTCTTTGTGGCATTCCAATTTGCATTTTTACAAAGTTTAATAGCCTGGGAGCCCTGCACTCCAAATTTATAAGAGCTATACTTGCAGTTCCAAGATGCATGAAGAATGCTGTTTTTACGGCTAAAGACAACTTTGATTTTTGTGGCACCTGAACCTGATTCTCTCTCTTTAATTTCTGGTTGCATCACACTCATGTTGGAGGTACAGAGGTCATTCTGGGTAGAAAGCATTAGCTGGTGACATCATTGTTGCCTAGGGGACACCCAGATGGGGATTCCTTTCATGTCCCCCAGTAGGAGCTGGAGAGGAGGATGGGAGCACATAGGTCTCAAATACTTACTGCTTACTGCTTGTCAAGTCAGTCTCCTAACCATGCAAGCCATCATGGTCCTCAATTTCTAGTTGAAATTGAAGTTTTTCTTCATTGGGTCTGGCAAAGAGTTATCTTAAAGCAACATATCTGGGATATGGATTTTCAAACCAGTTTAAAACTAGTATCCAGCTTTCTGATTTATGGATTTATTTTATTTACTTGTCAACTTTATAAAGCTTCTTTTCAAATGGCCATCTCTCTTCAGTTCTAATTCTGAAATTCAGGTTGGCTTTGTTCTCCCCATGTGGAGATCACTCTGTGGAATCTCCAAGAGTGAAGAAGCCATTAGCTTCTTTCATGGTCTCTCTGTAGGGAATTCCAGAAGTTAATGAATGTTTACGTTAGTTTGGAGAACTACCCTGATAGAGAATGCAAGGTTCATCTGTCACTGATTCTAATTGACCAGATCCTGACTGTATTTTTCCAGATCGTTTGATTTTGTGCTTCCCTTTATTATATCGGCCCCATCTTTAGATGAAGTTTAGCTCACATTTTTTGGTGATTGCCACTGCTATCTGTTCTACAGTTACTACTATCACTTTATTGCATCTCTTGTCTTTTTTCAAGTGTTACTTTTAATAATAATAGGTTTACATATTTTATTATCCTTTCTGGCATGAAAGTCATAATAAAAGTTTGGTTTGATTTCATTTGTAATTCCTGGGTTTGAGTACAAGCTTAACTTTCCTTGTGTAAAGCACTCTATAAGATGCCTCTTCTATATGCTGCAATATTCAAACATTTCCATACCAATTAGTGTTACCAATTGGAACAAAAGTAATGTCATAATCCTTTTGGAGAATATTTCTTAACTGTTGATCTGATCTTTTAATCTTCTATACCAAGTTATAAAGACCCATTTACATTCTACAGCTTTTCTTCCTGCAGGTCATTCTGTGGGCATGTGATTTTTGTATCAAAAGTTAATTTCTTACTTTAAAATATAACGAGAGAGAGAAAGAGAGAGAGATAGAGAAAAAAAACAGATTTCTTTTCAGGTGGGCAGGGGGAGTAGAACTCCTTAGCATCAGAGTGTGTTAATAATAATATACGAAATACTTATGCTCTGATGGTCATTTTGAAAAATCCTTTCCTAGTGAGCACCTAGAAGCCAAGAGGAACATTTGTGCCAAATTTCAAGTTTGTAAGGCTTTACGGTTCTGGAAATTTTGTCATGATGCATGAGTGGTATTTACACAGACACACACACACACACTGACACTGTATGTATGTATAGACCTCCGAGCTCAATGTTCTATATTCAGAGATATCAATAAAGACAGCTGTTTTCTTCTGGAGCTTTGGTCTTCATGGATACCACTATGAAATCATCTCTAAAGAGCTCTGAATGACTATTTCGTTTTGCTGAAGAAAAAGGGTAAAATTTCATTTCCCTTCAGAAAGTACAAACACCTATATTTTCCTTCGAAATCTCTGCTTTTAAGCCTCTGATCAAATCCCCATTTTTACTTAAGTTGAGATGTTGCATTTGAAACACTGCAACCTAATCTCCTGTGCTACATTCAAGCATATTTTACATGCATATTGTTTCACATTTTTAGATGTTTTTCATTTACATACAGTAATCTCTTTCAAACAGACCACTCTCCTTGACAGTCTCTCTCATAAGCAATTCAACTCCTTCCTTGGCAAAAGAGCAGTTTTCTTTCAATTGAATAATGTGTACAAATTACAAAGTGCACAATGTTATTGTGGTGTCTTTCATTGGCATCTTTCACTGATATCAAATGAGTATCTAAACTGGAATAGGCAAAAGCATCAATATTCTTTTTTTTTTCTTTCTGCTTAACAGTGCAGTCTTGCCTTCAGCAAAAGTTCATTTTCCATCTGATAGATAAATGGGGAGCCTTGCAGTTAATGTCCAATTTAGTAAATCTCTATCTTTCTTTAATTAAATTACAGGTTATAACAGAGTCAACACATATATGTTAAAATGCTTTTTAGAGTTAGTTTAAGAATCTTCTCTGTTTTGGGACCAGAGTTTCTTCCTGCCAGCATTATCATTTTGCTGTCTTTGTATGTGTTGTGCCTTGATGAGTCACTCTCTCTGAAGTAAGGCTTGTCTTATTTCCCACCAGAACATAACTATTCTGGGGCATTTAAATCTGCATATATGGGTATATTTGCTGCAGAAGTAGCACCTTCTATTTCCAGCCCTAATTTTAAATATAGCTTTTCTCTTCTTTGCTAATTACTTCCAGTACCTTTGCATATATTGAAATCAGAATATTATAAATTGAAAACTTGAAGTTTCCCTGATTCTTAGAACATTCATAATAATTTCAAAACATCTGCTTAACATCCCATAAGTCAACTAAAATTTATTAAGAAAAGTACATGCTTAGCTAAAAAGCCTACACTGCTAATCTTACAGTTCTTATGGATGAGGATGTGGAAGGAAGGAAAGAAGTTGTCAACCCTGAAGTTGGCTGAACTGTAGCCATTTTCTTTTGTAGATTTTTTCTCTAGAGAGTTTCTTCTTCTCACAGCTTTAGGACTGACACAGCCTAGAGCAAAGGGGCCAGGGAGGGGGGTGTAGAGATAGTTGGGGTATTGTAGCCAAAATAAAATTATTTCCCTTGGGAATCAAGGACATCAGTGCAGGTATTCAAAAGGTGAAGACTGAGGATACCTATCAACTGGACTGTATGCTGATTGGACCATGTTCCTGGAGATTCTGGGGGGAAGTGACAAAGTTTTACTTTTAATTGGGTGTAAAACTGGTGGGAACAAGCCAGTTTTCTTCCACCAAGAAAATGCCAATTTGATATGTTCTTACAAAATGTTCTTTGAGGAATATGCCTGCCTCGGAGTACTTACTGAATGGGACATATTTCTTGGAACCTTGATAGAAGGAAGGAAGGAAGGAAGGAAGGAAGGAAGGAAGGGAGGGAGGAAGGAAGGAAGGAAGGAAGGAAGGCAGGAAGGAAGGAAGGAAGGAAGGAAAAAAAGAAGGAAGGAAGGAAGGAAGGAAGGATTCCATTCAGAGGGAAAAGAACAAGAAGAAAAAAGAGGGAGTCACTTTCTTGCTATTTCTACTTGTTGAAATTAATAGGAGAACAAGTACAAAAGGTCAGTTTTGATGCAAAACTACACCTCAAACCCTAAACTGACTGTAGTGATACATTTGGTGGTATATGTTCAGAGGCTTACTATGATGATATGTCAGTTTCAATGTAAAATGAGAATTATCATGATTTTACAGTGTTTGGCATTGAATTAATCACATTGATGGACTAAAAAATATTGATCAAGTTACAGACAAATATCTATCCATGGCAGCTATTACCTCCAGAAAATAGAAAAGTTCAGACTGATAATTCTATGTTAAAACAAAGATTTACGCAGTGAGATTCGATGTAGTAAAGGCATGAGTGGCCAAGAACTCCTAAAAGGAAATTCAGATTTTTCTGTGCTCCATATAACAACAAGAACAAGAACAAGAACAAGAACAAGAATAAGAATAAGAATAAGAATAAGAATAAGAATAAGAATAAGATATAACTTCTATTTGCAGTCACAGACCAAAACACAAGTACAGCAAAATGGGAAAATTAATCATGAAACATCGGTCACCACTGACTAAGGGAATTACAGCATTCTCCTCTGATGGTTACAGCTCTTAAAAAAAATGGAACCTGACAAGTGATGTATGAGGAACCAGCCATCTCCTAGACAATATAAAGAACAAATTACTAACTTTGGGTCTAGAAGGTCTCGTTTCAAGAGAGAAAGTAACTTAGATCTGCCCACGTTATACACAGGGCAATATAAAAGACATGCTCCACAGTTTCAACCTCAGCTCTGTCACAGGGGCACAGCCGCTCGTTGATCAGGAGCCTCTTAAATCACCCATCCAGTAGTTCTGAGGCAAAACTTAAAACGAGCTAGGGAGAAAAGCTCTTCTATACTTAGGAATGGTAGAGTGTAAAAATAGGAACCATCCTCAGTCCGTATTATTAAATTGGCTGAAGATCAGAGGGGAGCAAGTTTGTTAGCTTCTGCTCGTAAATATTCGGCAAGTCAATGTCCACAAGTCGTTGGAACTGCCCTGAATTGGGTAGTCCTTGAAGGCCATAATCTCCCAGGCATCCCGTACGCAGGTATAATTTCTTATTCAGCTCCCTCTCCCAACGGAAGAGATATGGAGTCGCAAACATCGAGCGGAGAGGTAGCTACCAGGAACTGCCAGAAAGAGCACCCGAAACCACCATTTAAAGGTGTTAATCCACACCATACATTCGACTGATCAAATACCCAGTTCCAGGTACATTGGAGCAAAACCAACACAAGAAGGAAGATCGAGAAGTTTTCGAAGAAAGACAGCCTAGGTTCTTTCAATACAATCCTTGAAGCCCCATATCCATATGGGAATTTTGTAAAGAGTTTAAGCCAAAGTTCTGGTTTTGTAAATACTTAGAGCAGAAGGAATAAACTGGTCTCCTTGAGTATTAAAAAATCTTAAAAACTGCTGGTGACTACAGGAGGCCAAATTCAGCACCTGAGTTTGATGTCTAGTCCAAGCACCGGTGTTCTGAAATAGAATACCTAAATACTTAAAATGGAAAACCTGCTTAACAGCATTACCATTGATAGCCCAGTTGAGCTCCATACCTTTATCAGGTTGGAAGGAGCTATTACATTATGAAGTCTAATCCTGTTCAGTGCATGAAATTAAATAAAAGTGTCTCTGAAGATGGTTCTTGGTTATTATTTTTGGGAGGCTGAATTGAGACTGAAGACTGGAAGAAAAGCTTCACCAAAATGTTTTAAAAGGAAAGGATAAAGGAGGATATAATAAAAACATCAAAGTTCAAGATGGATTACAATTATTTTGCCAGAAATCTGTCTCCATGGAACTTATGTCCCAAAGGTGCTTTTTTCAAGAGGCAACTAGACTTTCTTGTTTTTCTTTGAAGATGTTTTATTTCTCATCCAAGAAGCTCTTCTTCAGCTCTGACTGGATGGTGGGGAATGGAAGGATTTATATTCCTTGCAGTCAGCTAGCCATTTGCATTAATTTAGAAAGTAATTGAGGCCACTCTGAGGTTTATATATGTCCTCAGGATCACCTGAGTAGTGCAAATGGGGTGGAGCCTTCTTATAACTACTGAAAGGACTGTGTTGGAGATCGGAGATAGATTTGTTTATTTTATTTATTTATTTTTGTCAATTGCTTACAAGATGATAGGCATAAGTAAAAACATAGTTATGAATACATGGATACATATAAGAAAAATAAAAAATAAAAGAAACAATAGGACAGGGACGGTAGGCATGTTGGTGCGCTTATGCACATCCACCTCTGTTGACAGAGGGCTGTTCAATTTTAAACCAGTGGTGCTCTCTGTCCAAAGTATGGACAGCAGTTCCAGCTGTCTGAAAGGAATAAAAATCCTTCCATTCCCCACCATCCAGTCAGAGCTGAAGGAGCTTCTTGAGAAGCAAAATGTCTTCAAAGAAAAACAAAAAAAGTCCAGTTGCCTCTTGAAAAAGCACCTTTGGGGCAACAATGAGCTAGATGATTGAGAATCTCCATAGACATTATTAAACTTATGATATTTCAATAACAGAGGTTCCACTGTGGCTATCTACATTGGAAGCAGTCACATATCCAAATCTACTGGGTTATGAAAATATTGTCAGGTATTAAGATTTACTATATGATACTGGAGAGCTTAAAATAGGAATACAAATTCAAGGAAATGAGATAGCATGATGGCCCTTTGCACAAATACAAACCCATTATAAAAAAGATAGAGAACAATTTGGCTTTAATATGACCCCACAAG
>BHFT01036444.1:0-22647 GCA_004320025.1 Laticauda laticaudata | reverse complement strand
GAAGAATGAAATCATATACAATCTTTTGATCACGAATATTTTAATCCAGAATGGAAACTACCAAAGAGACAACAATCGCGACTCATAAATATTCCTGGTAAAACTGTATTTAAAACAGGGAGGAAATCCTAGTAATGATTAATGTTGGGCCGTAGTTCAGGTATGAAAACTTAGATAACAACTCAGTTCAGAGAAAGCACATCGACTCCACAATTAACTTGAGCTACATATATTATCTTCTATTGATGTACAAAAATGATTTGGGGGTTTGTTTTTTGAATTTATAACAGCTAATGAAAGAAAGTTTGTGAGTTACACCCAATTAGAAAAATATTTTCTACAGGCCTTTTTATGGTTTGCTGACGCAAGATCAAATTCCATTATGTCTAGTGTTGTTTCAATGAAGTACTAAATACATTCCTGTTTGTTAAGAATGATGGAACTAGAAAGAATGCCAAATAGAATGCTATCATGAACACTGATAATTAAAGGATATATCTATATTCCACATTATAATATTTGTTTTTTTTTAAGTTTTCGCGGGTACTTACATGTGTGCTGTTCAGCTTCCTTCGGGTATTTCCCACGTTATTTGTAGTGTTTTAAAGTTGTAGCAGACAGTTTCAGCAGAATTCATCTGCCATCATCAGGCTTCTGTATTGAGTTGTTATGTGGGGTCAGGCCTATCAAGTTCTTTGGTTTTAAATTCGAGGCTAGCCTATTGCTGTGCCAGGATGTTTTTTCTACATCCTGATTGTTTGGGAGTCTTGGTTGTGTTATTTTTCTTGGAGTTTTGTTTTTTATTGGTGTTTCTGGTTTTTTCTGTTGTTTTTGGCTTTGATTGGGTCAAAGGTGGTTCTGTATTGGCTTTCAGTGCAATCTTGCTTTCGCGTGAAAGGACGGCTTATTATCTATTAGGAAGCTAGGTTTCATCTGGGTGCCTGGTTGGGGGTGTGGTTTGAGCTGGAGGTATCAAGAGGGAGCTGTTGTGCCCCAGGTGTTTGCCTGGCTTGTGGTGTGGAGATCTTTTCTATTTGAGAGTGCAGGCTTCCAAATGATTGACAGTCTGGTGGAATCATATTTTCTCTTCATGCTTCCAGGTCTTTTTTTCAATCTCTATGGCTTCTCTAATGATTCTGTGGCTGGGGTTTTCTATAGTGGCTAGGGTTTTGGTGCCACTGAAGTGTTATGTTGTGACCTGTGGTTTTCATGTGTTTGGACTAGTGAGGATGGGTTTGTGGGGTGGGTTGTGTTCCAGTTTTTTACTGCTTTTTGTGTTCATCGGCGGGTATTATTCTTCTATTTGGTCTGTCCAATGTATGTGGCCGGGCATGATGCCAGGAACTTCGATATATGCCTTGGTTTTCAGGTCAATTTTGTCCTTAGGGTTTCTAAGGATGGCTGCTATTTTTTGTCTGTTTTGGAAAGGAAGTCTTGATGTGATGCCTGTTGTAGTATCTTAGTAGTACCTCTTATGTAGGGCAGGACAGCTGTTCCATAGGTCTGTTTATCTTCTAGGTCTCTATTCTGTCTTAGTGTGTTTTTGTGGAGTTCCTAGTTTCATTTTTACAAGCATGTGCTAGGTAGTTTTCTCTATGAGCAGTAGTTAATACTCCGGTAGCCTGTTCCATGATTATACAATATAATTGTAATTGTTGTTAATTGTTCCTCAACAATTTCAGTGTTTTTTGCATCATGAAGTTTTTGTATTGGTAAATGTGACATATGAACATAACAAGTTTGCATTATTAAAGATTTAGAAATCTGGGATTCTCCATTACTGGTAGAATGGGATTGTCATAAACCAGATGTAAGGTATCCAGAAAGTATCCATGATATCAATCACTCTGAGACATTTCTCTCCAATTGATTTATTTAGAAACAGATCTGGCATGTAAAAGGCAATTTCCCAACGTGAAAATTTTTCCTGCGTTACACAGAATCCACCTTCTCTCCTCCCACTTCTACACTTCATAAATCATGAGAACCAATTAACTGCCACTGGAATTAACTGAAACTGGAATTTCCTAATACAGAATAACTTTGAACTTTTCAACTCCTCCAACTCTCTTAAGAAAAATGTGGCAGTTGAATTTCAAAGCTGACGCCAGAATTGGGATTGGAATTTTTGGCATAGGTTGTTGCAGTCATAAAGCAAGTCATCACATAACTGCACCCAATTTTATGACCATTTTGCAACAGACATTAAGTGAACCACTGTGATCATTCAATGAATCCAGCTTCCGAATTGAAGTTCTTTCATTGGAAAACTGCTGGGAAGATCACAAATCATGATCACATGACCACAGGATGCTGCCACGGCTGTAAGTATGTATGTATTCCATATAGAAGATGTTTGAGCAGTTGTACCTTAGAAAACTGCAATCCTTCTATTGTTATGTATTACAAAAAGGGCAGTCAAGATGAGTCTGGAAGATCTTTTGCTGATAGCAATTATTTTGTTCAACAGCCTTTTGTAGATCTTTTGAAAGTAAGAGTTGAGTGACATTTATTTAAATGAATAGGAGCAAGTAAATTGCTGGGGTGAATGAAGTATTGATTAGGAGAATTAACAGGTTTTCATCCAATCGATACTGATATTTACAAGCTGCAGCTGAAAAGGGCAGTTGGAAACAGCAACTAACCTTCTTGTTTAAAAAGCAACCACCACAAATTAAGGAGAGAAGCACTGTCCTAATAATGCAGTTGTATAAATCAATGAAAACCACACTCTTTCTAAAACAAACAGGAATTTCTATTATTTTCAGGTGACCCTTTTAAAATTTGGAGGAAGCTTTTTATTTGTATGGAAATGCTAAACTCTTTTACTTGGCAGATATTAAACTTGTTTTTGTATGTAAATCAGGAATGAGCAATTGGGGGGTTTGACATGTACAGAGGACCTGTGTCCTGGGGAGATGAAGCAAGGATACATGTATTTGACTGTGATATGCCTGGTAAATGAATAAGGTAAAATATGGATTATTTTACCAAGACAGTTAGTGATAGAGAATAAGTTAGGTTTGGCATCCCAAATTAAGTGGTCTGTTGGAGAAGACTCCTAAGAAAGCAAACTGATGAATTGTCAAACAAATCGATCCAGAGTTTTTACTTGAGACACAAATGAACAAAATAAAATTATTCTACTTCAGATATATTATGCAAAAACACAGCTCTTTGGAAAAGGCTCTAATATTAGGAAAGGTAGAAGGAAAGGTAACAGCAAGATGGATGGACTCTGTTATGGTGGTGATATCTGTACCATTGGGAGTCTTGAAAGAGCAGGTTAGGGGTAGATCATTATGGAGAAAATCTATCTATATGATCATTAGGAGTCAAAAACAACTTGAGGGCACATAATCATTCACTCATTCAATCAATGAATCAACCAAAATTAAGTGGTTTAAAAAGATTGCAAATATTGCATTCCCAGACACTTTGTCTGAATTCAAACAAGCTTTGCTGGGGTTGTTATAACCTTATAACCATAAATGGCAAATATTTATGGTCTAATGCCTTATTACTGCAGAAATCCTAAACTTTTAAGATTCTGGTTTAACAAAGGATATATTGCATCTACAGATACCTTTATAAATGTACATAGGGACTTGGACAACTTAGTGAACCCTTTTTACAGAATGTGGTATGTATACTGAAAAAAGGGCATAAAGCTTTAATTAAAAGGAAAAAGTTGGAGGTGCACAAAAATTATGAGATGTCAGTAGACATTGTCAAAGAAAAAAAAGTATTCTACTTATTTTTGACGTCTTATTACCAACTCAAAAATGTTTTTGGCTTTTTAGTTTTGCTAGTTTTGCTGAATAGCTGGTATGAGCACCTTTGTTTATACTATCCCTAGTGACAGCCATTATTCCAGATTGTCTCTGTTCTGTATGGAACTTGATAGGTTCCAAGTACTTCATTCTGATTGGCCGAAAAGGCCATATACGGATTGCTAGGAACCAATCCAGGAAGCCACCAAATGGCAGGAAGAATTAAATAACTGTCATTGGCCACAAGCCAGCAGGCTAGCCGCTATAGAACTAGCAGCGTATAAGATAAAGGGCTGCCGCGGCTTGGGCTATGTTCCGTTTCTTTACTAGCAGTTTGAAATAAAGAGTTGTTGTTTGGAACCTGGTCTTCACGTGCTTCTTTCTGGCCGAACACTGGCGATGAGGTGGAATCATCGCAGAAGCAGAAGACCGAAGCACGCGGCAATCTGAACGAGTGAAAAGAGATGGCTGGCAACAACGCACCGCCCGCACCCTTCAATCCAGATGTAGAGGATTGGGAATCGTTATATCGATCGCTTTCTATATGTCTTAGAGCAACGAGATGGAAGAAATCTCAGACCAAAGGAGAGGCTGTCTTCCTTACACACTGCGGACCGGCCTATTCAAAATGGCAAGGCGCTAAGCGAAACCCAGAGATGTCAAGCAGATGACCTGGTCTGCACCTGAACCAACTGCCTCCGAACACACTACAACACCGGTGGTCCCCAATCTAATCAAAAGACACGAATTTTACAAAAGGACAGAAAGGAGGATGAAACCATAGCAGACTTTGTGGCAGCTTGTGAGACACATTGGAGGGGTATGTGAGTTTCAAAACATGGACGAGGCTATGAGAGGCCGCGTAGTCCTCGGCCTGAAAGACTCTACCCTCACGCATTGCTACTACCAACTGGGAGGAGAACCTACTCCACAAATTCAAGATGTATTTGACGGGACTCTAGGCAAGTACTAGGGACCCCAATTTCCTTTAGCCTAGACCGGAAAATAGCCCCCATTGTTTAAAGGCCAGACGCATTCCATTCACGCTTAAACCAAAATTGACAAATGCTGAATAAGTTGACACCTCAAGGGGTTTAGTAACCAATTGACCACGCCAAGTGGGAAACCCTATTGTCACACCGGTGAAGCCAGATGGGTCAGTGCGCATCTGTGGGGACTATAAGGCAACCCTGAACCACGCGCTCCAACAAAGCGCATACCCAGTGCCAGTAGTGCAACATTTACTGCACTCGCTAGGGGAGGAAAATATTCGCAAACTCGACCTTCGCTCAGGCCTATCAACAAGCTACCCGTTGATCCCATAACAGCAGAGGCACAGACTATAGTAACACATAGAGGGGCATTCAAATGTGACTGCCTCCAATTTGGTGTTAGCATTGCCCGAGGTATTTTCCAAAGCCTCATGGAATGCTACAAACGGAATCAAAAGGTGTCGTCCATACTTCGACGATGTACTGGTCTCAGCAAAAAATCGACAACCAGCTAGAGACCAGGTTTAAGAGAGTCTTAACTCACTTTAGAAAATCAGGCCTAAAAGTTAAGAAGGAAAAATGTGAACTGGCACTAACCGGTCGAATTTTTGGCTATTTAATCGATGAGCAAGGCATTCACCCAACCGAAAAGAAGGTGAAGGCTACAAAGACGCTCCCGACCAAAAACAAAACGATCTCCAGGCGTTTCCTAGGCCTCATAAATTTTTACAATGTGTTCCTACCCATAAGGCAACTAATAGCAGAACCCTGAACATTGGCTGGCTAGATAAAAAAACCGCTTGGATGTGGGCCACTGGAACAGAGGACGCCTTCCAAGGTATTAAGGACCTATTTACGTCAGACACCGTTCTTTATCCAGTTTAACAACACCTGCCTTTTGATGGTTACCTGCGATGCTTTCACCTTTTGGGGTCGGTGCCATCTAGAGTGACCAGTTTCCAGATGCAGAGACGGCACCGGTCGCCTTTTACTCAATAGACACTCTCCAAGGCGGACACACATTACAGCCAACTTGATCGCGAAGCCCTGGCAATTGTTGCCGGGGTCAAGAGATTCCATGAGTACCTTTACGGTAGTCCCTTTTCTATCATAACCAACCACAAGTCACTCCTTGGAATCCTAGCAGGAAACAAGCCAACCCGAACATTTCTGTCTCCTAGAATGACGAGGTGGTCTGAATTCCTCGCTGCCTGCTCCTACAAGCTTACTCCACAGACCTAGCAAAGCCATCCGCATCTGTGAATGCCCTGAGCCGTTCCCGTTGCTTCGTCACAGAAGATGACCTTGCTCCAACTATCTCCACATTTAAACTTGAGACCTGCCGGGAGCTACCACTGACTGCAGCCGACATTGTGAGAGCCACAGCCAAAGACCCTTTGACAGCGTGTCTATGAACTGGGTCGTGAAGGCTGTCGCGAGGAAATAAAAAAACTGAGACTTTTAAACCTTTTGTACCAGACAGACCGAGGTGTCTATCGAAAAGGGTGCATCTTATGGGGTGACAGGGTGGTAATCCCGCAGCCAACAAGAAACGGTGCAAGGCATGTTGCATGAGGGTCACCTGGACAAAGTCTACGATGTAAGCCTGGCCAGGAGTTACGTTGGGTTGCAACATGCCACGCCTGTCAGAAAGTGAGGCCTACCCCCCCACAGGCACCAATAAGGGACTGGAAACTCCAGGGGTCCATGGTCTAGGGTGCACATTGACTTTCCTGGGCCAACAAGGGGAACACCTTTTTGATTGTGATTGATTGCTATTCGAACTGGTTGGAAGTCCTCCTCATGGCCTCTACAACACCGAGGCTGTCATGAAACAGCTCGACAAACTATTTGCGATGCATGGGCTACCAGATGTATTGGTTTGGACAATGGGCCTCAGTTTACGCCTTGCAGTTTCAAACAATACCATGGCTGCCCAGGGTATCCATCACACCTTAACCGTGCCGGCCCATCTGGCTGCAAATGGTAGGGCCGAACGCATGGTTGGTCTACTAAGAATGGGCCTAGAGAGAACGTGGACAGGGGTGTGTGCAGGACAAACTCAACCGACTACTAACCTTGCAACATATTACCCCTAGTAGCACTACAAATAAAAGCCCGCCTGAACTGTTAATGGGTAGAGAACTACAGTCCTACCGGACAGGTTACACCCCACCTACACATAGAGGACAGCCCCTCTCCTCCAGCAAATATTGTACCTTCAAAATTGGTGATCTAGTCTATGCCAAGAACCTTACCGGGACCCTTTTGGCTGCAGCCACCATCACACAAGCACAGGCCCCCGGGTCCATGACTGACTTAACGCTAGACGATGGAGGGAATGGCAAGGCAGCACATAGACCAGCTTCGCTCTGCAACACTTAAACAAAAACCGCTGCAGAACTGAAATTAATAATAAATTTCTTGACAAATATAAAACAACATTTAGGGGGGGAGTACAAAATAAAATAAAAAAGGAGAAGAGAACCTTCCCATAACATAACAAGCAAACACTGCAAAACAGCAATCTAACGGCAAACAAAAAGAGCACTCCTGGTAGATGACCAAAGACAAGAGAGTCAGGAGAGGAGAGCGAAGTGAGGCCCGGTTCTGAAGATGGCAGCAGTGACCAGCTCAAACACAACCCGGGCCAAAACCCGGGGAAGCGGTGGAGTCACCTGGCCTAGAGAGATCTAGCACTGGATGAGCGAAGGCAATCGGCCATGCTTAGACTCAGTCTACTTCCAGTGAGTTCCACCGAGAAGGTCGAGGAATTAGCAGGATCCCGTCCGAACCGCTGTTAACCAAAAAAGATCCCCGGCATAGGTCACTGGAAAGCCCACATCATACCTTGGCGACTACGCTCACACAATTGGACTAAGTAACGTAGGTGAGTGTCTGCTTATGGAAGTTGTAGCGTTTCCAAGTACTTCATTCTGATATGGCCGAAAAGGCCAATTATGGACTGGCTTCGCTTAGGAAGCACAAATCCGGAAGCCGCCAATACGGCTGAGGAGATATTAAAATAACTAGTCGATGGCCACAAGCCGCAGGCTAGGCCGCTATTATAAGAGGCTGCCACGGCTTGAGGCTATGTTCCGTTTCTTTACATAAGCAGTTTAGATAAATAAAAGAATCTGGTTGTATATGGAACCGCGTCTTCACGTGCTCTCTCTTCCGGAATGGAAACTAGTCTCCCAGTATAGTAGCCTGTTAAATGGTATCTCACAGAGTTCTTTCCAGATGAGCATAGACACAGATAATCCTATTCTGAATTGTCAGATTATATTGTGGTTGGAACTTTTTGAAATCCAATTTAGACTAGTAGACCCATGGCTTTAGCTTTTTAAGTTATCCTTATTGATCAAATGTATCATGGAAAGATGCAATGACCCATCAATACCAGATGAGAAAAGAAAGAAAAAGAAAGCAAGAAAGAAAGAAAAGAAAAGTAAACGGAAGGAGCGAGAAGGACGGAGGAGGGACAGTGGATGAGAGGGAGGAGAAATAGAGAGACGAGAGAAAAAAAAAAACAAGTTCCGGTTCATAAGCTACGGCAATATCCTTGAAAAAAAAATTGAGGAATGACAGCTGTAGATCAAGTGAAGTTGAATAAGAATAAAAAAAGAAGCTAAAATGAAAGAACTTATCATAACAGCAGAAATAGTGACATAAGGGGCAAGGAAATCAGGAATCACATCGAATGCATGAACTGCATTGGTTTTGCTGAACATCTCACTGGTTTACACCTACTCTTGCCAAGCAGTTTAATATTCATACCTGCAAGGAGGTGAGACTGAAAATTTAATTAACATCTGGAACACATACCTGACAATGAGAGATCCAAGCTCTAAAGAGTGGCAAGCATCATAGCAAAACTACAGACCACTTATGTGCTTACCAACAATGTTCAGGATTGTTCACTGGTGTGTACTGTGATGCAGGCCAAGAGCAGTCAGCTCAAAACAAGCTGTTTCACATTCTAAGCAGAAAACAGAACTTCCCAAACCGCAGAGGAACAAAGATCAACTCCTAACTGACAAGACTGTTTTTGGAGAAAAATGCAGAGAAGCAACAACTATTTGGAACAACAAAAGAGACAGAGTACTATTAAATGAAGAAAAAGTGCTCTGAAACTTTAGAACTCAAAACAGGAATCAGCTCTACCACATAACAACCCGCCTTAAACTACTGTTTGACAAGAAACGACACAAAAAAAGTCTTACATAGTGAATGCTGCAGTAATCTGGAACAGTGGTGGGATTCAAGTTTTTTTACTACTGGTTCTGTGGGCGTGGCTTGGTGGGCATGGCAGGGGAAGGATACTGCAAAATCCCCATTCCCTCCCCATTCCACTAACCTGCTTTCCCACTCCGTTCTCCTGTGCAGGGCAACAAAAGAAGACCCAGACGATCAGCTGGGACTTGGGAAGCAGGGAATAGAAGGGGGCAGGGTCAGTCAGAGGTGGTATTTGCTAATTCTCTGAACTACTCAAAATTTCTGCTACCGGATCTCCAGAACTGGTCAGAACCTGCTGAATACCACCACTGATCTGGAGAGAGCAGAAGAGAAGAGAAAGAACTGGAGAAAATTTTAAAATACAAAGATCTTCAAATACAAGTAGAACAATTGTGACAAATGAAAGCAAAGATAGTATCACCCTATATTAATAGTGCCCTGAATGTAATCCCAAAACATCCAGAACACCATTGGCATTGCCAAATCACTGTCGAGGCAGCTTTCCAAGTAACAGCTTACTTCCTGCACATTATCTTTAATAATATCAAACAAGAACATCTGCCTTTCCCAAGTCCTTCGGAAGGATCTGATAGGTAGATATAATGCCAAATCCAGTTCAAAGATCTGGCTGAGTGCAACCAACCATATTAAAAATGTTTTTTTTCAAATACTTTTGAGGGTTTTGTTTCCTAACAATGTGTTACAATGTCTCTTATTTGTTATGGGACATCTAACATCTGTTGGTTCTTGAACGATGGACAGTATCAATTTTTCCTTAGATTGCAGTTTAAAATAAAATTTATTAATTTTTCTATTGATCCACTATGATTGTGTCTCTCAAATTCAATTTTATCATATAGTTTTTAATTTATCCAGTGTCCATATCAAATTTCAATAACAATATATTGAACAATATATGTAAAACTTATTGATTGACTAATGAAAGAGAAGTTGAAAGAGGAGGCTCACTGTCTGGATGCTGTAAGGCCTGGGTGTGGAGAAAGAAGCTGCAACTTAATCATAGCAAGATGGAATTGCTTGTGGGATTTTTGATGGGATAACACTGCCCTGTATTGACTTGGTGTGCAGTTTGGGTAGGGATGTTATTAAAAAATCCCAACAACTGTTCTGTGCCCGGTTGCTGGGTGGGTGTGACCATTGTGGGTGTGGCCTAGGGAAACTTCAGGGATGGCCATTTTTCGCCTTTCCCAGAGTCTGGAGGGTTCCCTTGGGCCTCTGGGAGTGTCAAAACAGTCTCCCCCAAGCTACAGAGGCCTTCCAGAAGCCAGAAACAGGCCCGTTTCTGGACTTCTAGAACTTCCTAGAGGGCCATTTTTTGCCTTCCCCAGAGTCTGTAGGCTTCCTTCGAGCCTCTGGGAGGGCGTAAATGTCCACCCCTGGGTTCCAGAAGCCCTTCGGAAGCTGGAAATGGACCCATATCTGGACTTCTGGAACTTCTGGAAGGACCATTTTTTGCCCTCCCAGAGCCCTCCACATGAACCCTGCACTTACCTGCATCCAAAACAGGCTGGGAGGGGAAAACTCCTGGGAGGGGAAAGGCAGGGTGGATGGGGCTGGCCAATTCAACTACTGGTTCAGCAAACCAGATATAAATTTAACATCTGGTTTGTCTGAACCGCCCCAAACTGGTTGAATCCCACCTGAGTTTGGGAATCCTTTTGTAGTAATGACTCTTGCTGGAAGAGCACATGATAGTTATGTCCAGGGGTACCTTTCTTTAAATCTATCTTGTGCTCCAATTGCATCCATTCCTACATGAGTCACACATATGCCTTAGTGTCATGGAATGGATCTTGAGGAAAGGTTAGAGGGATGATGCTTAGGAAGTTTTCAAGAAAGAGAGGCAGTAGTCCGTAATCATTTAATGGACAAAGAAAGAAACTGGTGAAAGAAGCTATAATAGTGCCCCATTATCAGAATATTTATATCTGTGCCCAGATAAAGCTGTTAAAACAATTTATTATGCATTGCTACACTCTCCTTTTTATGATAGTAGGCACTACAGCTTTATTAAGTCAATTTTTTATGGAATGTTTAGGTCAGTTTGAAAACAAGGTAGCTCATTTCCTTTGAAGAATTAACTAATTCCTTCACAAAGTAGTTACGTTTTATTGTAAGCATTAGTCTCAGGTAATTTATTTAATACTGTTTTATTTCTATTGGTATGTTGAAACAAACACTTGTTAACTGTATTAAATGATGCATTTGATTTTCTTAATTAAATAATAAGATACTTGAGTTCTGGACTTTGGTGTAAATTATTATAGAAACAAATAGCCTGATTTATGGAGATCAGGAAACAAAACAAAGGAAGTGGAAACCCATCAGTTCATTCATTTATGAGGTGAGAAACATAAGTGAAAGGAACAATTGCAGAACAGTTGTTTTTTGGTAATAGATTTCCACTTTAATGTGTGTTCCAATTACAATATTTAAAAAACTAGGTGAAAAACAAACAAACAATAAATTAATTCATAAATATAAATGTTCAAAATACTAGTGCAACACAATCAAATAAAACTAAAATGGGAAATGAGCACAGTAAAACCCAATGCTTAATTATGTGGCTAATAAGTCACATCTAAATAACAGTATGTCGCTAGTAAACATTTTCTGTGTGAAATCCAGAGTCCACTCACAGCAATTAGAACACCACAGAATTTGGCAGCTCTCTTAGATTTTTCAGTAGATGATCTCCTAGCAAATAGAAAGCATTCTACCCTCAGGTTGTCTGAGAGATTAGTTGAAAGCTAATTCATTACTTAAAGTTAATGAAACATTAATTCAGAAAAATAGACTTCATAGGAAGAGCGCACTGCAACACATGCAGTCCAGTCTGGTTCAATTCATCCAAACAAGAGCACAGACATTATTCAAGTAAAATATTATAAACCCTGGGCAACATAGCATTAAGTCTAAACAGTGAGAATACTGTTGTATATAAGAGGGAAAGGATGTAGGTGAAGGCAAGATGAGAGGTCTACCCCAGGAGCTGCTACTATAATAATAAGAGCATTACTGTGATAACTCCCAGATTTGTCTTTAAAGTGGCTTTCCCAAGATAGCAGCAGCATGAAAAACTGCAGTCAGAAAAGTCACAGTGTCTTAACACCAGGGATATAGTGATTTTCCACCCACCCCCAGGAAGAAATAAACATCTCAACAAGAACTGTATGCCTCTTTCATGAAACTTCATTTTAGCCAATATCTAAGTCAGCAAAGTTTCATCTGAGTTTCTTGAGAGAGAGAGGAGAATTTGCAAAGACAGAGGAGAATTTGACATCTATATATATAAAAGTGAAATACCACTCACGCATCATCACAAAATCTTCAGAACCATAAAGCCTACAAACTTGAAATATGGCACATATGTTCCTCTTGGCTTCTAGATCCTAAGAAGATCCTAAGAAAGGATTTTTTGAAATGACCATCAAAGCATTACTATTTCATATATTATTATCAACACACTCTGATGCTAAGGAGTTCTACTCCCCCTCCCAGAAATCTGTTCCAAATACAAAACACAAGCAGAAGAGAGGAGTTTCAGTTTTATTTTTAGTTTCACAGCACCAAGCAGCTTTAGTACAAAACAGTTGAGCTAAGCCACACCCAGGCTCCTTGCTGTCTCCTTGTTCAAACAGCAAATACTCTTTCAGTTTCCAAACAGCCCTTAACTCTCTCACATATTGACAAGACGCTAGCCAGATAAATACCGATGGATGCTGGTAGACAGAGGCAGAATCCCCCCCCCTTATTTTCCTCCCCCAAAACTAAGCCCGACGAAACCAGATAGTTTCATAGTGAAGCACGGGTATCGAGCTAGTATAACAATATTCATGAATTTGAAGTAGGTTTTTATATCACTGAATATATAATACTGGGTTTATCTCTGAATAATTGGATAGCAGTTGGGTAAAATCATTGCCACTGTGCCAAGTGAACAAATGTATTGCTTTGGGGTTCAGGTTACACATGCATCACTGAGAGTAAACTCTTAGATGTTTGAAGTCCTTGTCTTGATATTAATTCAATTTATTTTCCAAATAAAGCAGTTAGTGTACTTTTTAATCAATGCAATGAATAAAACAACTTTTGTCCTGGAATAATTAAGGGTAATCTTTTCTTTCCTGTAGAAACCTGCAAGGATTTACAAGCTCTGCTTGAACCCCACCTTTGTGTCAAGAATAAGATGATCACACTGACGCCACAAAGCAGGAGAAATATTTGCCAGAACCAGAGGGTGAAATTTATACTTAACTTGAGCTATAAAATTAATGTCAAAGTTAAAAAGGAGAGAAATTGTTTAACTCTTTTTAAAATAGCTATTGAAGTATAAAGGGTCTCTAAAGATCCAAACCACTGACTTGCATATGTATGTTTTTATGCAGTATCATAATTAATTAATGGAATGGCAATATGTAGGAGTCATGTCACTGTCTCTCATCTTCAAACAGGATGATAAAATTGATCCCCCAATTTTCAGGAAACTAATACAATACCACAACCTCAGGAACTAGAAAGAGTAGTCTATATTCAAGTAAATGAGAAGATCAGCACAAGAGCTCAATGGTCAAAATTTACTTTGAAAAGTTTGTGGGAAACAGCTTTCCTCCCTCTCTTACAACTTTTTTCATTCTTTAAATAAGTAGTAAGAAAAGAAGTCTTACATGTGGAACAGAAGACCACTTAGGTAAGAAGTTTTTAGCTAGGTGCAGAGGACCTGCCTCATCAGAAGCTGTACTAAATATAGAGCAAAAATACTGAATCTCTGTCTAAGAAGAAATTAGCTTCCTAGCTCTTAAATGTATTTTTAGAGATGAGTGTCGCGTCCAAAATGTGGAATTTTTTTTCTCTGTAACTAATTACGCTAACCTTCTATGGTTATTTGGACTTTCATTTTTTCCCTTTTCATTCCATACAGCTTTGCAGATTTTCTTCAAACCACATATTATTTCTTCCTGCATGTCTAATATCTGAATTTGAAGCAAGTAAAGTCCTCTGGATATGCAATGACAATCCTTGCTGTACCTTGATTTTTTTTTTTTTAAAAGGTGTGCTTTTTCCCTGAGTTCATACAATATTCAACAGGCTGTGTGTTTGAATTCAATATGAATTCAGTATCTGGGAACAACATTATGACACATGGCTGCTGTATCTCTAGAATGTCTCAAATTATTTTCTTGAGTCTATATGGTGAAAGCTCTAACTAAAGGGTTAGCACCAGTAGATACATTCATTAATTTGGGGCTAAGATTTTGATACTGAAAATTTATGTCTCAGTTGAGAATACCAGAATCTTAACTCCAAAATTTCCATTATCAGAGCCTTAACCCCTAATTTGAAGAGTTACAGGTGTACATGAAACTTTGGCTTTAGTATCAGTGAGGTTCCCACAGAATACATTTTATCTGGAATACCTACGATCTTCTAATCAGTTGTGTAATTAGAATAAAATCACTTTTCATAAAAATGAAAGCAATATCATGTTGTAACACCAGTGTTTGGCAGCAGGAAAATTTCATAAGAGAGTGGTTTCAGTACGAGGCTAGAATTAAAATATCTCAGAGGTGATGCTAGCATACAAATTAGCAGAGTTCAATTTCCCTTGGGCTTGTGATAGCTGTGATAAACAATATTTTTAAACTTCATTATGCACACCAGTAAAAAGCAGAGAATGAGAAAACTATTTTTTATGAAATTATGAGAACATCCTACTTGAGAAAATAGACCCTTTGCGAAGTGCTGCTATACTGCACTGTATGCACTGTAGCATATTTTACAGGAAGGCAACTTTCTTTTCTGCATAGAAGTAGATATCAACATGATGGATATGGACTAAGAGGACAAAATATTGTCTCTATAATCTAATTCTTATGTTTCCATCTGAGCAGAGGAAGCAATTCTGTTCAATATCTACTAATGGCTGAATGCATGGCATTTGGAAAAGTCAATACAAGTTTTAACATGCCTACCTATAGAGTTTGCAAGACTTTCTGGATATTGGACTGGCTTTTAATTATGTCATCTGAATCAACAGTAATATTGGTAGTTCTGGAATAAGTAAGTGATTAAAATTTTGAAAATAATATATTTAAAGAATGAGTACATTTTTCAATACAAGTAGCAGAATTCCAATCAGTGAAATAAATTTCTTTTGCTACCTGTAATTCTATAAAAAAACTACCTGCAGCTTTTCAAAATGAGTAGCATCAACTTTGTTCCTTGGATGTATTGAAATGATAAATAATGGGCACAGACCAAAGAATTAATGGAATACACTGTCTATGTACTTCTTAGCAATTAGAGGCCATTACACATATATCTATTTTAGGATTCAGCATGAAATGTGACTAAAAGTCCCTGGTAAATTAATTGAAAAAATGTAGCATTTCTCAGAAAATAAGTAGTAATTGGAACTACATGGCCAGGGGTGGGATTCTACCAGTTTGCATCTATTTGCTAGAACCGGTTGTTAACATTCTAAGCAGTTCAGAGAACCGGTTATTAGAAGAAATTACTGGCCTAATCCTGTAAGGAAGGCAGGAAGGAAACATTCTGGTGTTGCTTACAGAAACTGCCTCTCCATTAACCTTATTGCAATCTTGGAAGGACTAGACTTCTTATCTCAGGAACTTCTCTGGAATTTTTTTCCCCCTCCTTTGCTGGTATTTTGCTTGTGTGGAATGACCATTCAAAGTTACAATGTCACTGAAAAAAGTGACTTATGACCATTTTTCACACTTACGACTGTTGTAGCATCCCCACAGTCATGAGAGGCCAGGAGAGGAGATGCGTGCCTTGATGTGAGTGATATTGAGTTGGCCACACCAAGCCAAAAACATGACCACCAAGTCACGCCAACCAACTTAGCCACACCCACATAACTGGTTGTTAAAAAATTTGAATCCCATCCCTGTACATGGCTAAAAACTATTTGTGTTGGCAGCTTCCAAGTTCATAGACTTTGTGCAAATACCCTAGGCTTATTTTATTTCTGTAGGCCAAATATATATATATATATATATATGTTTTTTTTAAGCTCTCGCGGGTACTTACATTTGTGCTGTTTAGCTTCCTTCGGTATTATCCACGTCATTGTAGTTCTGTTAAAGTTGTAGCAACGTTTCAGCAGAATCTCATCTGCCATCATCAGGCTTCAGAAGCCTGATGATGGCAGATGAGATTCTGCTGAAACATTGCTCAAACTTTAACAGAACTACAATGAGCTACAACTTTAACAGAACTACAGTGACGTGGGAATAATACCGAAGGAAGCTAAACAGCACAAATATATATATATATATATATATATATATATATATTATATATATATCAGGTAAGATCCATTTTGTATTGATGATTCCATCTAAAACACAAATTTGATTCAATTAGAGTTTTCAATTCAATTCATTTAAAAAGTCAATTTAATTTAAATGGTTTAAATTTATTTGAATTTTGATCAGGGTTGGGATGCTCTTGGTTCTACCCAGCTCTATAGAACAGATAGCTCTGAAGATCAACAGAAACTGAACCAATTCTGTGTTTGCTGCTGTTTGCCCCGCCCCCCCGGCTCTTACCTGACCTTTATTTCCTGCTTTTTCAACCTCAGCTGCTTTGCGCAGCACACCTGAGGTTGAAAAAGCAGTAAAAAGTGCTTTTTGAAACTCTATGCACCTGCACACAACACTTATCAGCTGCCCATGCATGCACAAAACGCAAATACAAACCGGTAGTAATGCCGGTTGAATCCCACCCAATTTTGATTCATAAGTGCACTTATAGAAGTTTATTGAATCAAACTGATTTGAAGTCACTTGATTTTATTATTTGATTTAAAGAAGCAGTTCAATCAATCTGCTTTCAGAATGTATTTCTTCACGAGTATCTTATACCATCTTTTAGACACATACAACCATTGATGTGACAAAGTAATAGTAATGGGAGGAAACTTTCTATCAATTCAGTAAAGGTTGAATGGTGTTCTGGGTCAGTAGTGAAAAAAATGGAAATGTCAGTAAGATAAGGAACACATTTACATTATATCAAAATCCAAGCATTTAAATTCATAACCATGATAGTCTGATTCACTCAGCATCCTAAACCATGGCTTATTCAATCTTGGATTATTGAATATGTTTTGGTGGCTAAGATCACAGTTTATGAGTCCAGCTACCAAGTTTGCAAACTGGATTCATACAATATTCTAAAACAAATTCAAGCAAGCAACATTATATGTTATTGCATTGCGTAAACTCAGTCAATGTGGGGTTAGGATGGGCATGTTTTTCTTAGTCAGTAGAGAATATTCTCTTCTCTATGAATTGCTTGAATTCATGACCATGCTGATTACTAACGGGAACTAAACTCAGTGCATCAGGGAAGGCCACTATGTTCTGAAAGTAGTGTTGTCTCTGAGCACAATTCAAGTATAGTATCTCTGTGAGAAAAGAGAACCATCTAATGGCAGCACATAATTGAGCAAGGAAAAGCTATCAAATATCATTTATGACTTGATTACATGAATAGTAGCTGCAATTTTGATTTCTTATCATTTTTAATGGAAGTATTATTGTTATTTTCAGATTGGCTGCAGAACAGATGCTGAATGATACCACACTGTGAATGGTTCTGGTGCTCCTTTAATTATGAGGTTCTGAAGATGAATATTTTCATTTTAAGATTTTCTGAAAATTCTACTCTTTAATTATTAAGTATTGATGTGTCTGAACACATTTTTTTCTAGATGGTTTTCATAACATTCAACAGAACTAATTTTGTTACTTGTTGATGTGTTGACAAAATTTTGCTTGCCTTTTCATAACCACCACCCTGCCTTCTATGGCATTCACAAATTAGATTTTGATGTTAGCTATAGATTTAATCTAGTATGCAAAATACCACATATTTTATTGAAATTACTTTCATTTCTAAATTCTAAGTCAATCTCTTCATTAATCTGATTATCAGTAGCAGAGGTTAATGACAGATGATTGAGACATTTCATTCAAAACATCCTTTATATTGTTTTCCTTCTGACGTCAATGTTTTCATAATCGTAAGATTTCTGTAACACATGTTTTATACTACATTATATATATTTGTTTTTTGTACTGCTACGTAAAGAAAAGTCAGCTGGGTGCATTGGTGCACAATGGCAGCAAAGTTACAAAAATCTGCAAGCTGCTAAATTGAAGAAATACTACAATACTTACTGAATATAATTAAATTAAATTATTTTAAAAGAAATGTTGGTAATTTATCAACTTGGATTCATTACAGGTAGTTGCTTGTTTAATGATGATTCAAAATTATGAGTCTTGGAAAAAGTGTGATGGAATGTTGTCTAGATTCCTAGGAGGGAAGGAATGCATTTTAGAGGGGCAAGAGACATTGCAATTTGTGTGGGAGAAGAAGGTGAAGACAGTTCTTCCCTAACAGTTCCCAAAGTATGATGCTTGTAATCTGCTTTTGTTAAGCAAGATTGCTGTCTGTAGGTAAGGAACAATAAAGGAAACTTATCTTGGCATGTCTTTCTTGGTTTTTGAAGTCTGTCAAAAAGTGACTTATAACCAGTCCTTCAAGTTACAACTGTTGTATATCCACATGGTTACTTGATTGCAATTCAGATACTTTGCAACTGGTTCATATTTACAATAGTTGCCATCTTGTGACCTTCCCAATGGGCTTCCAAAAGAAAATTCAATGGGGGAGCAAAATTTGCTTAATAACCACTGTGATTCACTTAACAACCAGAGTAAAATGCTTGTAAAATCAAGTCTAGTCATGTATGTGATGATTCACTTGACAGTTGCAATACCAGGGGATCAAAATTCTGGTCCCATTTGTGACTGTAAGTCAAAGACTATTTTATAGTAGCCTGTCTGAAGCAGTGGTGGGATTCAATTTTTTTTTTACTACCGGTTCTGTTGGGTGTGGCTTAGTGGGCATGGCTTGGTGAGTGTGGCAGGGGAAGGTTACTGCAAAATCCTCATTCCTCCCACCCCATTGTTCTGCTTTCCAGTTCCGTTCTCCTGTGTAGGGCAACCAAAGAAGACCCAGCCGATCAGCTGGGATTTGGGAGACAGAGAAGAGATGGGGGCAGGGCAGTCAGAGATGGTATTTGCCAGTTCTCCAAACTACTCAAAAATTCTGCTACTGGTTTTCAAGAACCAGTTAGAACTGCCTGAATACCACTTCTGACCTGAAGGTTTCCCAGCATTTTCTCTGATGCTGAAGTCTTTCTAGAATGTTGCCGAGCTAACAATTCAGAGGGTTTCTTCTGCTCTCAGTCTTTTAAAGTTATAGCTTTCTTTTACAGTATTAGCTCTATTTGCAATTATTGAGAGCTTTGTTGAAAAAACAATTTACATTTTTTAAAAATCAAAATTAATTTTTCACTAGGCTGCATTATTTTTGGCATATATCTGACTTTATCTTTGTACTTTCCTTTTTCTGATTCTACTCTTTTAACTCCACTGCATCTGGCATTCGGTTGCAAATCTCTTCATGGCCCAAGGTCCTCTATCTTAAGATTCTACTTTTTTGGTGGATATTCACTGTCATCATTAAAGAAAATATCAAATGCTTAGTGATTTTTGTTTTGTATTCTTTAAACTATCTGTGAAGCTGTAAAAGTAGAACTGATCACTATAAATAGTAAATTTTTTTGTTCTGGAAAAGTTTACAAAATTATGCTGGTTTGGTGGGGATAAATATTTTATATCACCACAAGAAGCCATGCTCAGAACATTACTCTCAAGAGGCTCATTGCCAATGTAGCAGTGCCCACACTAAATACTTTTCCTCCTCCTAAGAATGTTTGGAATGCTATTATTCCATAAACAGTTTGCTGCTTGCCTCCATTGAATTGCTACTGTAATAAGATATTCAATCCTCTCTCATACTGATCAGCACCTGTCTTGAACAAACAAACACTAGATAATATCAGAAAGGGAACTCTAAGCAACAATAGATGGGGCCATCTGAAGACCTTATAATGAACAAAAACTCTATGAAAATTCTTCTTCAGAAAGTATGCCTGTTTAAACTCAACAAATTAGATCCCATGTGACTGTCATGGCCCTGTCTGTGGAAGAGAACGAACTGGAGGAAGAGGGTGTGGCTTCATTGACTCCAGAGGAATTATCAGAGGAGCAGGATGAGACAGTCCTGGGTCCCTCAGGCCTGGGAAGGATTGCCGGAGAGGCAGAAGAGGTGCAGGATGACCTCCTGGTGGGAGGAAAGAAGAGAGGGAAGGCAGTAAAGCAGAAGAGTGATGGAGCTCTAGAGACAAGCAAGGACCGCCCCCTCCTGATCCTTGAGCACTGAGAGTGGAGAGCAGATGGGAGCAGTGTAGGCCAACCTGACAACTCAGAAGTCGAGTGCGCCACCCCTGCTGTGTTTCATCTTGTGTGCTTTGCCCAGTTTGCCTGCCTCCATGGATTCTTGCCTTGTTTGCTGCCTTGCTAACTTTCTTTGTGGGACTACATGTAGCCACAGACTATCAGAGGTGCATGTGGGAGTTTTTGCTTCAGGACTTGCAGGAAACATGGGAATGTTTGTGAGAAAGTTGGAACAATAAAGGAAAGCTAGAACAGTTCTCTGGCTATGTTTCTTCTGTGCCTTGCCCAGGGTTATCACATTCACAGTGACTGTGGTTGGAATGGGTTCCTGCAGGAGAAAAAAAGAAGATATTTCTCACATAATGATAAATGTCGAAGGGCCAAGACATCCATGCAACCTAGTGTAACAAAGCCCTACTTAAAATAAAAATAAAATACACAATATTGGAATCCTTTAATACAATTTTATACTAAACAAAATTCAGAATCATTCTACAGAAAGTGGTCAAATGTATGGATTGAACCTGCCTGATTCTGCATGGGTTCACATATGTTGTTGATTAAGTCTCAGAGGTTATATTTATACATAGTACTAAACAGATCAACAAACAAAAGAGCAGGGACGGTGGTGTCAACACATATATTCATCATACAATACGAATCATATTCAGAGGTGGTATTCAGCTAGAGAACTGGTAGGGGAAACTTTGAGTAGTTCGGAGAACTGGCAAATACCACTTCTGGAGATTTTACAGTATCCTTCCCCTGCCATGCCCACCAAACCACACCCACAGAATTGGTAGTAAAAGAAATTAAATCCCACCATTGATCATATTACATAAATCCCATAATTTAGGAAAGGTTGTGATTGGGCCTTTGACTTATGGTTGGTCATTTTTTTAAATCATTGTGGTTTGTACTGAATGTCTATTAGCTTTTTCAGAACAGACTTTACTTTTATGGTAATTCCATTCAGTTTTGGGATCCATTTTCTCCTCAACTTTTCTGCTTCTTGTCTTCCTTCCATTTTTTTCCTCCTTTTCTCCATACCACAATCTCTGTATTTTGCTTTTTAAAAATTGTGTCTTCTTTCCTTAATTTTTTAAAATAAAGCAATGCCAAAATGACATTTGAGAATTAAAAAGAGCAGTCTGTTCAGGAATCTCATTTAGAATATTCTGTGTATCTAATGTTATGTGATAAGGGATTCAGTATTTTTAAATCAGATTTCTTAAGGTCAGTGAAATGCCACTGTTTTGACAGTGAACAGTGATCACATAAACCTCTTGAGTCCAGATGGCTGGTTGTTTACCAGCAAGGCAGTGCTGATAAATTCTCCAATTAGACAGCATTAATATTACATTGCTTGAGATTCTAAACACAGTCTGACCTCATGGAGTGAGTGAAATCTTGCTTCATCTCCCGCACTTGTTCACCAAATATTACTCTGCTTCCACAGCAGAATCCTCTTAGTGTAATAAGCACAATCCATTACAGTAACAATGAGAAACAAAATAAGAATAATATGGTAACTTGGCCCATTTTAAGAGATCCTGCTACTTAGTTAAAACCTTCTCTTTCTCTAAATTCGATGCAAATGTGTGATGTCCTCTAAAACTGAGAAGGCTGCCTCTTTTTCTTTCAGGACCTTATATCCAAGGTGATAATCCAATTAAGGACCACATGTGAGCTAGAAATTAGCCAAAAGTGTGGCCTTTGGAAAAGACTGAGCTGAAGTCTTCACTCTGGTCTGTGTTTCCAGTGGGAATATGGACCGTTCCTATTGGTTGATGCCGTTTGACAGCTGGCTATAAAAGGGAGCTGTCAAACGGCATCAGCTGTTGTCGCGTGGCAGCCGCAGCAAGCTTTTATTGCTACAATAAAGTAAAAGCTGAAGTTCGCTCTGTGTTTGCCTCAGGTTATTCCACCGCTCTACAACACTGGCAACAAGGGCGGGATACATATAAGAGGCAACTGGGCAAAGAATCGCTGAGCGAAGTCACTACAAAAAGAGCCGAAGTCACTACTGAACTGAATGTCACTTAAAAGAGTTACTGTCACTATTCGTGAGCACGAATTTCAACTTTTCTCGAAAGATCCGACACCGCTGAGTCAAGATGACTTCGAACCCTGCATTCCCACCTTTCAGACTGACAGCAGAAACATGGGAGTCCTACAGAAACCAATTTGACTGTTTCCTAGATTCCATAGACCTTGCTGACATTTCCAACCATAGGAAAAAGTCCTACTTTTTAAGTTTTTGCAGAGCCACAGTATTTG